>MDKI01167637.1:0-77048 GCA_005239505.1 Nicotiana paniculata | reverse complement strand
ATTTATAGCAAAAAATAGTATAGAATTTGGGTGTGGTCAAAAAATAGTTGTTCACAATCATCAATAGTGGGAATCTGGATTTGTGACAGTTGAGGAATGGTGATGAGGCTTTCAGTGTAGTTAGTGGGAAATAATGGTGGAGGACGCCCACTAATCCAGGCTTGGTATATTTCGGCCATCTGTCCTTTAAACTTTGGACCTCTTCTTTCAACTCAGATTCTGATTCAACAATCTCCTTAGGCGGATCAACAACACCCGTGTCCAAGTCTTTGCTAGCTATGGCTACCTTGCTCTTTGACGTTGTGTTGTACGGATGACTCGCTAGAATGCCACGAACTAACCACCTTCTGTTATGATAATAATGAAAGTACCAAAGAGGAGCAAAACAAAACCAACATGTTAGTGTTAGGGCATTTATCAGATAGAAATATCTCATTGCGTGCAATGCACCTAGCAACAATTAACGGTTCTAGAATGACTTTGAGGGTCACAAGGTCATGTTCCATCATCCCAATTTTGTTCATTTCAATATTCTCTTTTCTTTCTTTTCTAGCACTTCTTGGGTTGCTCATTTTCCTTCCTCTCTTTTCTTTCTACTTATCACTATTTTATTTCTCTCACCATGACGTCTCACAACTTCATTCTCTTTTTTTTCTTCTTTTTTTTTTAATAATGATTAGATCGAACCTTATGTAGGTTGCCTACGTATCATGTACCACATCAATCAGACCAAGCTTAGTTCTGGAAAAGTGGTGGTCAAAATAAACTAAAAATAAAAATGTTTTTGGAATTTTCATTTATAACTATTTTTTTCAAATACAAATTGGAAGTATGGTGATAAAAGACTCGACAAACTCTTACACCACCTAAAAGACTCAAAACTACTAGACAAGACAAGAAAGTAAAAGAAAACATGAAAACAGATTAAAAATATAAAAAGTCTCTTCAAACAAGCTCCCAAATGCAATGGTCCTGGGGTATCTGTCATGCTCGAGCTATGGTACACGGATCCATACTTGAATGAGAAAAATAATACCAAATAAAGTTAGTGAGTCGAGACACTATGCAACGCCACAACACCTCCTATTAGACACATTCAAGACATGATTGGGCTATTTTTGCAAAATGGCCTATGTGGCCAAGGGTGGCTATTAGCACAAACTCAACAAATATGATCTCAAAGGCATGGAAATTCCCCACTTAGGCTTAGATCACTTCAAGCCCCCAATAATTATGACCCTAGAAATTACTTTGCAAAAGTGACCCATTTTGCATAAATAGCTGATGTGGCCAACCATGGCTAGAGATGCAAATTCAATAAGGAAGGAACTTAAAATAATATTACACCTAGTTGTGGACTCAAGATTCTTGGACATGGGTCATTGAACCACTTTCGTGAAAATAACCCCATTTTGCAAGAATGGCCGATGTGGCTAGACATTCAAATTCAAGGGGAACAGACCTTATACTGAGAGGACACCTTGTTGTGGATTATGGCTCTAAGACATGGGATAACAAGCCACTTCGAGAAAATAACCCTATTTTGCAAAAATGGCCGATTTGGCCAAAAGGGCTAGACATGCAAGATGTGGCGACGACTCTCGAAGCCAAGAACCTAAGACTCACTAGGAAGAGCGGGTCCTATGTAGGCTGCCTACATATCCCGCCACAAAAGACGAGAATCAGGTATGCGTAGTTCGGGAAGATTGGATATGGGAGAGAATTTGAAAAAACCAACTGCTTTGGAGAAAACATATTATTGTCTTTTTTTAAATAAAAAATGATGGAGAAGTGCAAAATCTTTTTTAATTTTTCATTTTCATTTTTTTGGTCTTTTTCTTGAAAAAGTTGTGAAAGAAAATATAACTCGACCCTACTTGCTTCATTTTTATACTTCACCATCTTTTCTTTCTCATTTACCCTCAAACCATCATTGGTCTGCCAAATGACCCATTTACCCTTAAAGAATGCATCATGTAGCACAAGGGGATGGTTTAATATCTTTATGGGCCACGAGACCATTTTGACAAAATTTGGATAGGCCTCGTACAAAGGGACACGGTGTCTGGGGTCGAACCCGCTAGGTCTAAATGACATGATGCAAATAAGAATGACCTAAAGGTTGACCTAAGTTACGGGTTCACTAACAAGGAAATTCAGGGGCGTATGGTCGATGGTGGATGCTCAAGATTTCCACCCACTCCATACGTCCGAAGTCCCTCCCCCTTTTAGAATAAGGGTGAGTCAAAAAAGAGTCTGTGTATGTAATGCGTACTACGAAACTTGTTGCAGAAATAATTGACCGGTTAATGCATATGATGATAGTTATAAAGTGATAATAGACTAAATTCACGTAATTTAGTGTATATTTGCACTCCAACTTAATGATGCTTCACTGTCTTAGGAATGTGAAATGATGTTAAAATGGCGCTAATTGTTGATTTTATGTTTTGCATGAGCAAAATGCGCTTATGAAGACCTAGGATGGTGTTGGAGCCAAATTGAGGGAGAAAGGCCCTTGGAGTATTTAACGTGTGAAAAGAAGGAAGAAAATTTCTGGGACAGATTATAAGTCCACAAGCGCGGTCTTAGCGCGACCGCGCTAGTCCAGCGATCCCCAGGCAGAATGTTTAGCCATTAGCGCGCCCAGTAGCGCGATGACTAGCGCGGGCGAGCTAGTCTAGTCGAACGCGTTATTTTTCAGGGGTAAAATTGGAAGCTTGGGACAATTCCACTTAACCTATATAAGGTTCAACTCGCCCAAAAAAGGGAATTAATCAAGTTTAGAGTCTTGTTCAAGAAAAGCAAAGGCAAGAGGCAAGGAGGGCAATTAGGCATCAAATTTCATCTCTCTTCCTTGTATTTTTGTCATTGTTGATGAATTCTTCTATTGTTATTTTCAGTACAATTATGAGTAGCTAATCTATTTAGTCTAAGGTTTTTGTGGAACCCGTTGAGGATGAACATCTTGTTATATTAATATGGTTTGCTTGGTTTCAATATCTATTTGTTCAACTAAGTTGTTATTGTAGTTGATTGAAGGGCCCTCAATTAGCTGTGCCTATTTAGTATGTATTTGCTCGGGAGAGAGTGCATATTTTGGTAGTTGTTGAACAACACCACTCCCAAAGTATAGGAAGAATCCTTAACCGAGGGTTTAAAGGTTGGATTAAGGATAACGATACCTTGGGTGCAATCTAAAGTGAGCTATAATAAAAGCAAGCTAGCGTAGCTCGGGAGAGTGCGTCTAGTAAAATTGTCATAATTACTTGGAAGAGATTTACGGTAGCAAGAGTGCTCATGATTGATAGAGATAATTAGGCCAAACAATAAAATATATATATACAAGAAGGGATTTCATCAGCGGGGAAAACCATAACCTTAGATCCTTCTCGCATTTGATTACAACTCAGTATTAGTTATCTTTTAGTCTACTTAATTTCATTCAGTTTTAGTTAGTAAAAATACCAACAAATTGTTATTCTTAACCTTTGGAAAGTTGATTACAAAGAATCGAGTGAGTCTGATAACGATAATTGATAGGTTAATTCCCTGTGGGATTTGATTATGAGCAAAATACTCAGATTATATTTGCAACTCCCGCTTAGGCTTTTTATAAGCCATAGTTGAGCGTGATCATAAAGCAGTATAAGATAAAGGAAAAATTGTAAACACATAAACAACTAGCAAATAATAAAATGGTATAAACAAAATAAAAATCAAATGAAGCAAATAAAAAAACATAAAACATCAACCGAATATTCTAAAAAGCTAACAAGATCATAGTATCAGCTCGAACCTGCAACTCCCCAGCAGAGTCACCAAAGCTGTCACACCCCTTTTTTCACCTCACTAACCCCTTTAAAAATGATAAAAGTGATTTTGAAGCTCGAAAGGGTTTTCAATTAGAAAGCGACAAAAAGATTGCGTTTTGAAGGATTTTCAGAGTCGCCACCTAACATTTTGGTTTTGGTGTGCCAGGTCACCGTTTTTAAAATAACTATTTCCTCAAAACACATTTGACTCTTAAACCAGTTTTCACAAGAGATTCAAGTAAGGAGGTTCATTTGACTCAGGGAGAAAGTGTTAGGCATTCCCCGAGTCCCATAACTAGTACGGTTGTGTACATGATCAAGTTGGCTTTTAAGAATATTCAGACTGAGGTAAGAAACACACAAAAGGAAAATAAGTATCAAAAGAGGTTCGAGGTCATCTCTTCCTAATAAAAGAGAACAAATAAAATAAAATAAATCTTACTGCCCTATCCTATGCCTCCAATGATGATGTTGCTGCCTCCATCTACATTCACTTTGGGGCATACCCCGGATAAAAATATGTACAAGATTCACGGGGCATTCCCCTGAATATAAACTAAAGGGAACGACCTCTTACCGCAAACAAAATAAAAGGAAAGACCTAAAGTTTACCTACCCGAGTGATGATGGCCTAGGCATGCTCCTAACGATTAAAATAACAAAGTAGGCTTTAAAAAAATTATGGCTCAATTTCTTTTCAATTCACTCAAACCCCGTGGCCAAACTCCTTTCAATTTCAGTTTCCTTCATAGTGGATACCTAATTAGGCATGAATCTAAAAACGCCGACAGTGAGCATTTTGTGTAAATTGTGGCACTACTGAACACTCATGTTAATCTCCGTTAACCAAGCAATGAAATTTTGTTTCCAAATTAGACAATTTAAGTTAAGGGTGGGCATAAAATCCGAAAAATCAAATTCCGAACCGAACCGAATTAATTTGGTATTTCAGTTTCGGTTTTTTCGGTATTTCGGTAATTCGGTACGGTAGAAGGTATTGAGTTTTTGATATTTCAGTATTTCGGTATACCGAAATACCGAAATAGTTTAGTCCAAGCCCAAATTTATTTTCATTTTTTAGCCCAATAACCTTAAGCCCACACCTCAAAAGTACAAAACCCCTAATTCCCTAATCACTTACCCTTAGCGTAGCTTGGCTTAAGACCAAATATACCTTTGCTTAAACATTGTGGAAAAAGTATATCTTCCAGCAAAATTTTTATGGTCAGATTCTTTACCCTTCGTTAACACAACCAAATGCAGTCTCATTTTGGAAGTTGGCGCAACTTTGAGAAGTTTTATTACTCTTTGGAAACACTGATATTGTTAGTTCCAACTTTACCCAAAGCCATTGGGAGTCACCAATATTTTTGGAAGAACAGGACATTGATACGATACACAGAAGCTCACTGTAATTCATCCATGTAAATGATTATATAACCAGACCCCCCTCCCCCAGGTTCTGGGTTTTTGCTTTTTTTCTTTTTTGTTATTAAAGTTCTTTTTTACTTTTTCTTCACTATAGGATATAAGGTTTAGACATGGATTAAAATATATATGTTGTTTTTTCTATTTTCTTTTAGGAAAAAGGTGTTTGTTAGAGACGGAAATGACACAACTTAACAAAACACAGTTGATTTGATTTAAACCGAAATCGTACTGAACCAAAATAAGAAATACTGAACCATACCGAAATACTTTGGTACGATATTTTGTATACACAATTGATAAACCGAATACCGAACCGAAATTCTTAAATACCGAACCGAAGTACCGAATGCCCATCCCTAATTTAAGTTCGGGATATCACAAATAAGAATGAAATTCGCACCAATCAATCCCCCAAATATCAAATAAGATAAAGTCAATAAATAGAAGGAAAGGATAGAGATGAACCTCAAAGTAGATTAATTTTCCTTTGAACTAAGATCAACAGACCCTCCAAACAATATTGTACATCAAGCTTCGATGGAAAATCGGCTACGAGGACTTGGATCACGAACCAATGAACGACGACCTCGGATCTCAAAATACTACATCCCAGCTCTAACCCATCAGCTTTTTTAGATGCATCCGCGTACAAGATTTCAACAGAGACTCGACCAAATCGCTAGAAACTCGAAACCGACTCAGGAAACTCACTCAACTCTGGTGACTTTACACGGCTGAAAATGGAGCTTAAACTGCAGATCTTTTAGTTATATAAGAAGCTGGTTTTCAGACTGTTTTAATGGAGGGTTTTCTACGTTTCTGGACCGGTATTTGAGCTAGAGTAAATGGGTTGTTTTGGTGAAGAAAATGAATTGAAGAAGGCGAGGTTTTAGTGAGGATTTATTGTTGGTTTTAATGATGTTTAATGGTAGAAAATAGGGTTGTCAATGGTTCTCACGAAAGAAGGCAGCGATGCTTTTTTTGATCTTAGGTGCTAGATTTCTGATTTTCCTCCTCTGATTTTTGTAGTTTCCTCCGTTCTCTCATTGCTCTAGTTTTCTCGGACACTTCATTCTCAAACATTTTCTGCTCAGAGATGCTCCATCCTTCTTCTGTGTGTTAGATGGGTGTGGCCGATTTTTATGAAAGGAAGAACGAGCAGCGACTCTAGCGTTTTGGAGATGGAGGGTCACTGGCTGGTTTCCAGTAGGTTTTGTTAAGGGAGGAAAAGGCGGGGATGTGGTGGTGCGACAAAGGGTCGGGCGGTAGCTGGTGGGTTAGGAGATGAATGAGGGTGGCAGATGTGTGTGTGGAGTTACGGTCACAAGCATATAGAAGGGGAGTGGGCGGTTGGTTTGTCTCTCTAGGGTTAGTGCAGTGTGGTCTAGGGTTATAATGTGGGTTTTATATGATTGAGAGATTTAATTAGGGTCATTGGATTAAAGGAAATGAATGGATAGCATTAAATGGTGGTAATGGATGGGTCAACTGGTTTGGGAGATGGACTGCCCGAAAATTTGGGCTAAAATATCAAAACTTGGTCAATTTTTGGACTATGACTCAAGAATTTGTCCACAATTGGCTTATTTTTTCTAAAAATAAAATACTATTACTATTAATTCATGCTAATTAAATAAGATTGTTCTAATTGCACAATTACTAAAATTATACATTGAGGTAATAAATAAGACTATTTTTGCGTTCTTTTTTTCCATAAAAATTATATTAAAGCAAAGATAGAGATAAATATGTTAAACCATAATAGACTTGAAATAATACTAACCACTTTAAGAAAAAATAAAAATAAAAATGCATAATAGTATATAACTATTTTTGTAGTTTTCAATTTTTATGCTTTAAGAAATAGAATTAAAATTAATAAGAGTGAAATCCTATAAAAATAAACTCAAAAAAAATATTCTTAAAATATTAAAACTACTAAAGATAATTCTAATATGCGAGTCAAAAATTACGTGCTTACACACCCGGCCTGGTGTAGAGCACACATCCACATTTAGACCCATCAATGGACGTCAAGCCGATTTTGATCGTGCCGTACTGGGCTAATAATATTTCAAGGATCCACAATAACTCTTTTTCATGGTACATAAGAACAACTGTCAAATCCAGAACAAACTCACACGGTCCACAACCCAAGGAATAGAATGTCTCTATGGCATAAACTCTCACATTTGCGATATTACCATAAACTCATACTTGGTTCCAATATTTAACAATCAAGTGACTAACATGTCAAAGCTATACGAATCTCCCCGTGGGGCACGCTCCCATGACCTTCCGCTCAAGTAGCAAAGTCTGCACATCCCACCAACCGTTCTAATTCTGTAAAGCGAATCAAAAATCTACAAGTCAATACACAAAGCCTCTTTCACTGAACATAATTCTCAGGTGACATTAAAGAAAAATGCCAGCTTACTCTGAACATATGAATTCACTCCTACTCATCCGAGCTCATAATATTTTATCAACACCGAACCGCAATCTTGACCTTCAACTTCCTGTCCCCTTACCGCTTACTGCACCTATCCTACCGCTACGCGATAACACACACATTCACCATAACACTTGAACTACTAGTGGAGTAAAACACTTCATTGGCTAGAAAACTTTCACTTAGCTCATTTCAGAAGAACCAATGCAACACGCAACTAAATTCTCAAACCGCAGAAAATACAACCTCATGTCATGATCTAAACTGCCATAACTCTTCCGGAATCCCTTTACACAACAAATCCTTTCGAATCGAATACCTCCTAAATCAACCAAGTTGTGGTGGCGCTCAAGCCAAACTACAACCACAAACTACATGTATAACTTCACGCTGAAGAAACTGATCACTGTCACAATCGTGTTGTTTCAACCATTACCAACCGAGCCACTTCTTCCAATTTACTCGGGACTTGCCCTAGAAATAATAATAGCTCCCTTCAAAACATAACGAAATCCAACAACACTCATCCCGAGTGACCCAGTCCACGAGACCACATCATCTCAATACCCATGAACCATCTCATATTCTCCTTACGTGCACAAAAGCATCACGAACTGGTACACCCATTTTGCAAGACCTTCCGCGATTCCGAAGCTATTTCTTCCCTTCCTCCAATACTGCACATCATACCCAATGATAACGTAAATCATTCCAAGTCCTTACTTAAATTCATGAACCCACTAGGACCACTGTTGAGAGTCACCCACTCTGACGTGGCCCCGAATATAAGCCAAACTCTAGTGCTCTGCCAACACGTGAACACCTTATCAAAGAAGCACCCGAGTGAATTATTTCCTTGTACATTACACCCACAAGAAGGATAAACTCTGAGTATTTGGAAAACCTGAACATGAATCAGTAAGGTCCAAATATAACACGCATTCCTAAAATCCTTTGCTCAAATTACCCCTTAGTTTTGCTTTCCTTATCCATAATAACCCACCAACGCACCGATGACTAGAGACCGCATAAGCAGACAACCACATGATCAAACCATAGACGGCGGGGCTCTCCCACTTAGCTTGAAGATACAATTACATAACCCTGGAACCCACCAAGATTCCCTCTTCCCCATTGACATCAATTGATAATCCAACGATACATTCCAAACTCGAAGTCATGTTGCATCCAAATAAATTCTATGGACCTAGTCACTGTCCACCATGAATTTCCCAAATTGCTCTAAGCTAACCTCAAGGCGTGTGACTATCCTACCACAAAACCCATAAGCTACTTTGCTACTCTCCCACTTTGGTTAAACCCTCTCCTTTAAGCAACTTCTCAACTTCTTCTTTTCATACTTGACCTGTTAGTGATTCAACCATCGCGAGACACCTTCTGCCATGCCCTTTCTCATGCTTCGCTACCCGAATATTGCCCCAAATCAAATCCATACGTGTAGCACATGAAAAAATGAGTCGCTACCAACTCTAAACCTCCTAGAATATCATCTTTCTCAAGCCATCAATATTAGAAATACCAATTCTATTCTGAATTGCTACACACTGCTATCTCTGAAAACCGCTCCTCGGGCACCATTTCATAACACCCTGCCCGGAAGGACAAAAATCAAAGAAGACCATAACACCGGCTAACCTTAATGTGTTCCAACAAAGAGGACGACACCATATCAAAATGAGAATCCCACCACACTCAGGAATATCAAGTCCTTCTACTCTATCAACTAAAGCCTGATCATTCATAGACCGATTGTCTTTCCTCCACTGGATTTAAATGTTGAACCCCTAAATCATGCACCGAGAAATCCTTCTTTCAAGTCATTCACTGCCTCGACACATAGACAAGCACCCTACCATTGCACCAAAATATGAGATAACACGTCTGAACATCATAGTAATCTGCACGCAACCTTGAAACCATTGAAAACACAGCTACTGAGCCGAAATGATAGAACATCCTTTCGCAAGAAGAAGATAATGACTTGCTTGAATGCATACGGAGAAACATCCTTGCCCACGTCTGTAGTACCACTGCAACTCCTCGATGCTCAATCGACACGAGCTCTCAACATCGTATAAGAATGAGTTGGAAGGAAATAAAGGCATAAGCCTCAAAGGAATCAAATCGCACCATCGGGGAATCAAGAAGGGAAGTGTTCCTAACAACCTTGTAGCCTCTTGAAGATAACTACGGACGTCTCCATGCCGATCCGCAAGACTTAACTACACTTTCTCATGACTCACAAGATCCAAGTGAACCTAATGCTCTGATACCAAGCTATCACGACCCAAAATCCACTATAGGTAGTGATGGCGCCTAACGCCGCCGTCAGGAAAGCCAACTATGTTTGATCCACTTAATTACTCATTTTTATTCCTTTGAAATCATAATTTCCATTAATTAAATAGTATGAACAGAATTTGCAGAAACAAATGATAATATTTTTCAAAACTACAACGATGAATAAATCGTAAGCACCCCCAAAACCTGATGTCACAAGTGTGAGCATCAACTAGGAAATATGATAACATACAACACATGTCTAGAATACAAATTAGATAGGAAAAATTTAAATAAATCTGATGGAGACTCTGTGTGCTGCGGACTCGTAACATGGGATGCAGCTTAACTAAGTCCCCGCAATAGCCGCACCTCTATGCCACAAGACGAATAGACATATATGTACCTACACAAATGTGCAGCAAGTGTAGCATGAGTACGTAAATTAACGTGTATCTAGTAAGTATCTAGTCTAACCTCGAAGAAGTAGTGACGAGGGTTCGGCTTCGACACTTACTGTGGGCTAACAATAAAGTACTGGTATTATAATTAAGCATGGATTATATAAACACAACCAAAAACTCAATAACAAGAAATAAATAGCAATTCTTTCCCTAATAAGTAAATCCAAAATTTATTTCCATTATTCAACAAATTTTATCTCTTAAGCCAATGAAACCATATCAATTATAATTGGACTCCAAGAATTATTACGCACGAATTATGCCGAGGTCGTACGGCCCGATCCAATATACAAATATATAAACTGTGCACTCCCGAGGGTCGAACCACACATGCCATAGATGCATCTATCTGCTACCAAGGCGTTCGACCCGCTCCAAAAGAAGAGAAAAATATATTAAAATAACCGATTCAAGATTTATTAAGAGGATAATATCCAAAGAAATACCAATTCTCATTAACGGTCAAGTGACCCGTCCAAAACTCAACTAAATGAAGTTTAACCTTTTACAATCCCTTTATCAAGTCTAATATGAGTTAAGCAACTAAATTAACAAATAGGGTGAAAGCATCACAAGTATAATATGATTTTGGTCCTAGACTACCCGGACCTAAACATAATTAGTAGCTACGTATGGACTCTCGTCACCTCGTGCGTATGTAGCCTCCACAATTAGAAGCACATATTAATTCAATTCACCTATGAGGTTATTTTCTTCTTATAAGGTTAAAAAAGAAAATTACCTCATCTTAAAGCCCACTTTCCGGTCACAAATTCATTCTATAGCCCCAACTTGGTGCCGTTCAATCCGAAACTAGTCAAACAACGTGCAAAGTAATCAAAAATATACTCCAATGCTTGAAATTTAACAATTTATAAGAATTCCCAACTTCGCTCGAAAAGTTGGTAGTGGGGCCCACGTCTTGAAACTCGACGAAACTCATAAAATCCAACAACCCATTCCGAGACGAGTCCACCATACAAACATTATAAAATTCCGACTTCGGACTGCCTTTCAAATCTTCATATTACATTTTTGAAGATTTTATAAAAATCGAATTTTTCTTCCATCAATCCACGGATTCATATTGTAATTAAGTATGGAATTATGAAATATAATCAATATAGGATAAGGAACAATTACCCCAATATTTTCCCTTGAAAATCTCTCAAAAATCGCCCTTTCCCGAGCTCCAAATCGTTAAAAATGAAAAATATGACGAAGTCCCATTTTTAGAACTTAAATGTGCTGCCCATCCATTCACTCTATGCAATCGCAAATCACAAAACTTTTCCGGCATTTTTTTTAATTTGTGCAATCGCGGCCATGCTCCCCGATCGCGAAGAACAAATTTTTCCAACAACCTTATCTACACAACTTTCATGTTTTGATAATCTCCTAATTCCTTATAGGTTTCGAGATATAACCTGCCAAAGTCAACCTTGTACAACACAAATTTCTTCTTTGCGATTTTCAAACATCTTCCCGGACAACCTATAGTGTACCGACCATAACCTTTTGTACACATGTCCAAATGTCAAATGGTTTGATTTTCTAAAAATTAAACACAAAGGGATACAACTTTTATTTTTGGATCATCTCCAAATTCCTTATAAATTGCGAGATATAATATTTTAAAGTCGGGTAAGTGCAGCAGAAAGTTTCCTCTACGCGATCGCGAATCACTGCCCAATTTCTTCCATTTCACTCATCGCGATCGCTGCCAATTTCTCGCGATCACCTAGCACACTGCTATAGCCAAAAACCAGCAGTAAAAATGGCCTAGAAATGATCCAAAACCACCCAAAACTCACCCGAGTCCCTCGGGACCCCGTCTGAACATACCAACAAGTCTCAAAACATAACACAACCTTAGTCGAGGCCTCAAATCACACCAAACAACAATAAAATCATGAATCACACCCCTAATTCAAGCCTAATAAAACTAAGAAATTTCAACTTCTACATTCGATGCCGAAACCTATCAAATTAATTTTGATTATCCTAAAATTTTGCACACAAGTCATAATTGACATTGCGGACCCATTCCCACTTCCGGAATCGGAATCCGACCCCGATATCAAAAAGTACACTCCCCGTCAAACTTCAAAAAACCTTTAGCTTCCAACTTTCGCCAAACGACCCCGAAATGACTTACGGGCCGCTAAATCCACATCCGGACGTGCTCCTAAGACCACAATAACCATACGGAGATATTCCCACTCTCGGAATCCCAAACGGAGATCGATAACATTAAAATACACTTCAACCCAAACTTATGAAATTTTTCCAAAATGCTATATTTCCATAATAAGCACCGAAATGCTCCCAGGTCACCCAAAACCTGATCCGGATATGCCAGAGTCCGAAATCATCATTTGAACCTATTGGAACTTTCAAATCCCGATTCCGAGGTCGTTTACTCAAAAGTCAAACCTTAGTCAACTCTTCCAACTTAAAGATTCCGAAATGAGAATTTTCTTTCCAAATCAACTCCGAACTTCCCGAAATTTAATTTTGACCACATGTACAAGTCATAATGCCTTAAGTGAAGCTACCCAAGGCCTTAAACCACCGTACGACGCGCTAGAGCTCAAAATGACTGGTCGGTTCGTTACAACAGAAATAGTAGAGTAATGGCAGCGAATGGGCCGACTAACTAATTTTACCTGTTTACAGGCTGGTTTTCTGCCCTTATTGCGTAATTTGGAGATTCTCACGAAAAATGAAGTATGTGGGCTTTGGTGTCCATAAATACTCGGATGGTGTGGATGTCATGTGGTGAATCTCCAAATGAATCTAAACATTGTGGCAATGAGTGGTACTTAGTTCGGCGAGAAGCATGATCTATATTATTTATGGGTTCACTTGCATTCAATAACTTTTCTTCAGATTCTCTATTTTTATTAAGAAATCTGCTAAAAATATAAGACTATTTAGCTTGGAATGCAGTCATTTATTTGGTTATTAATGTATATTAACTTAAGATCATTGTGGGAAACCATAAACTTCAACTCTTGAACTCGCCTCTGACGGAAAGATTATTCAGTCTGCAAGGAAAATCCCATATTGGAAGTTGATACAAAACAAAATTACACATAACGTATAAGGGCAATTTTAATGGGGTGAAGTCGGTTGAAGAATTATGTAAGCTTGGCTCAAAGCGGATAGTATTACGTCACGATAAGAATATCTTTGGGTGGAATTAGCCCTAACATAAAATATTAAAGATGAAATAAAATGGTTGTATAGAGGAATAAATCTGTGAAATTGGTTTCTTGCTGGTATTTGCAATAGATTGGAATTATTATTATATCCATCTGATGATTTCTTAGAGTGAACTAAATTTCAAGGGATGTTTTCTCTTTTTGTTTGATCTTCATTAATATTTGATTGTTTTGTAGAATCCACATTGTTAGTTAACGTTAAATTTCTGTAGTTGGTAGTTCGTCGACATCCATATAGGGCTGACCGAGTATTCAGACATGCAGAAAAAAGGAAATATTCAGAGAGAAGGTCGAAACGTTTAATTTTCGGTGTAGATTCGAGAATCTTTAGTATATAAGTTAATATAAATAATACTTCAAAATATTAAAACCAATTTGAGAAATTCATATTAATCCTAGTTTATACGGCTAAAATTGATCACACCCGATTTTACGGGCTCAAGGGTATGCCTCGAGAATGATTCAGTATTGAAGCAAGTTCGGGCTCGAAGAACACAAAGACTAAGAGATCGAAATCAGGCTAAATGGGTACCGAGGGAACGGAATAACAAGATATCCGCAATCGGCCACCAATCTCGGCGAGAATCTTGGAATTGGCAAACAATTAACGGTTATTGATATCAATCATGTATTTTACTTCCGAAATTACAGTTATACCTTATTTAGTATTCCTCTACTATATAAAGAGGAAACCTACTCATTTGTAACGGACAAAATAATTACGCATTCGCTGAGAAATATAAGTGTTATACTCTTTTACTCGCTCTGAATTCTCTAGTGTTCTTATTGTTCATTTTGTCTGTATTGTTCTTATTATTCTCGTGGTTCTTGAAGTTCAATCTCGACATTATTCCAAGCCGAGGTCGATAACTTGCAAATGGCACTAGTTTGATCTATTACAATCATTTAATTCCTTTATTTATTTATCTATTTATCAGTTGGCATTAAATTAGATCACATATCCTTATATCCACATTACAAGTTCAATTGTTACTAGTATTTCGAGTTAAACAGTTTGGCGCCTATCGTGGGGCTAAGCATAATAGTGATTACTTAGTGCTAATTCTGATATAACACACTAATTTACACTTGTTTCTTGTTAAGAATTTTATTTTCAGGATAAATCATGTCAAACTCACAAAACACAGCTACACATGGTGACAACAGTCTCAGACTCCATGGAGAGAACGAGAATATTATCGCTCTAGGAATCGAGGTGCCACAGGCTAACCTCGGAGGAGGACCGCCCGTAAACCCGGTCGATGTCAGTTTGCATATTGCTTTGAATGCAGATTTAGGTGACCCTGATGGAAGCGTACTCAGAGAGGGTCGAACTGACTGTTGAGGTACTCAGGGAAGAGGAGACGAAGGTGTTAGCCTCCAGGTTATATTTGAAATGTTGCAAGCCCAACAAAATGCCATTGCTCAATTGCAAAATCAGCACAGGGCATCGGACAGGGTCGAACAAGAGGCTACTCGCCGTACCGAGCCAGTGCTTAAAAGATCAGGTGACAATACTTCGACAACTGAACCTGCTATAATGAGAATGCTCGAGGGGATTACTAAGAGAATAGAATTAGGAGAAAAGAAAATCGAGGCCAACGACAAGAAGGTGGAAACCTATAACTCTCTAGTTGATCAGATACTGGGGGCACCACTGATCTTAAAGGGAACGGACTCCAAGAAGTTTGTGCAAAAACCATTCCCTCCAAGTGCGGCTCTGAAGCCCATCCTAAAGAAGTTTTGAATGCCCGATATACCTAAATACAACGGGACCTCGTACCCCAATGAGCACGTTACTTCTTATACGTGTTCCATAAAAGGTAATGATATGGAAGATGACGAAATCGAGTCCGTATTTTTAAAGAAGTTCGGGAGACCTTATCAAACAGAGCTATGATTTGGTACCACAACTTGCCACCGAACTCTATCGATTAGTTTGCCATGTTGGCAGATTCATTTGTTAAGGAACATGTTGGGGCCATAAAGGCTGCAACAAGAAAATCAGACCTATTCAAAGTGAAGTAGAGGGATAACGAGATACTAAGAGAGTTCGTGTCTCGATTCTAAATGGAACGAATGGAATTGCCACCAGTTACTGACGATTGGGTCATCCAAGATTTCACCCAAGGATTAAACGAGCAAAGTTAGATCGCATCGCGCCAGTTGAAGCAGAATTTAACAGAGTACCCAGCTGTGACTTGGGCAGATGTTCACAACCGATATCAGTCAAAGATTAGGGTCGCGGACGACCAACTGGGAGCCCCCCGGGTTCAATACATCCATACCGATTGACAAGTAAAAATCAAAGAGATGTTGATAGAGAATCGATACCAAATAAAGATCGGTATCAGCCAAATATTTCAGATAGAAGGAGTAACCATCCGGGATGCAATTCTGCCCTGAATGATCGAAGGGGTGACTAAGGGAAGAATTCTTGGGGACTAATGAGTAAGACTGGTTTCGACAAATATGCAGATACCGCAGAAGCACCCCGGTAATCTGAGTATAATTTCAGTGTCGATGCATCGAAGATTGTATCGGCCATCGGAAGGATCAAATACACTAGGTGTCCCAGACCTATACAAACCGATCCTGCTTAGAGAAATCCAAACCTAATGTGCAAGTATCATGGCACACATGGCCATAGGACCGAAGACTGCAGACAGTTAAGATAGGAAGTAGCTCGATTATTCAATGAGGGACATCTTCGATAATTCCTTAGTGATCGAGCCAAAAATCACTTCACGGAGAGAGACGCCAACAGAAAGAACGAGCAGGAAGAACCTCAAAATGTTATCCACATGATCGTCGGGGGGTCGACGTCCCACGGGGACCTATATTCAAGCGCACCAAAGTATCGATCACAAGAGAAAAAATGGACTCGAGACTATGTGCTCGAAGGCACCCTCTCATTCAACAAAGAAGAAGCAGAAGGCATCTCTCAGCCGCACAACGATCCCCTGGTAATTTCTATTTTGCTAAATAAAATTCAAGTTAAATATGTTCTCGTGGATCCAGGTAGCTCCGCGAACATAATTAGATCGAGGGTCGTAGAGCAGCTTGGCTTTCTAGACCAGATTGTACCTGCATCTCAAGTCCTCAACGGCTTCAATATGACTAGTGAAACAACAAAGGGGGAGTTAATCCTACCAGTGAACGTGGCCGGAACCATCTAAGACACAAATTTTCATGTCATCGAAGGCGACATGAGATACAATGTGCTTCTCGAAAGGCCTTGGATACACAACATAAGGGCAGTACCATCGAAACTTCACCAAATGATGAAGTTCCCAACAAGGGATGGTGTGAAAACAGCCTATGGGGAACAACATGCTGCAAAGGAAATGTTTGCAGTCGACGAGGTGACGCCGATATCAGCATCTTCGACCTCAGAAAAGCCGAGCACCAAAGATAAGCAAGCGGCCAAATAGAAATCATCGTTCCCAGCCTTGAACGAATCGGATAAATAGGTAATCGAAGAATAAGAAGAGGATTTTCTCACTCCTCAAACTTTCGTCGTTCCCGAAGAATCGGATGCTACCAAGTCAACGTTTGAGGAGTTAGAGAGGTGATATTGATCAAGTATCTACCCGAAAGAAAGGTATACTTGGAAACGGGTTGACCCCCGAACTCAGGAAAAAACTTATTCAATTTCTTATTGATAACATAGATTGCTTTGCATGGTCCCATTTAGACATGACAGGAATCCCGCCCGAGATAACGACTCACCGGCTGAGCTTGGATCCCAAGTTCAGACCGGTAAAGAAAAAGAGAAGTCCTCAATCCGAGGTAAAGCACGCCTTCATAAAGGAGAAGGTAACCAAACTTCTTAAAATATGGTCCATTCGGGAAGTAAAATATCCCGAACAGTTAGCCAACGTAGTCGTAGTCCCCAAAAAGGGGAACAAACTCAGAATGTGTGTAGATTATAAGGACTTGAATAAAGCATGTCCAAAAGACTTTTTTCCCTTGCCTAACATCGATCGAATGATCGATGCCATAGTCGGCCACGAGATAATTACTTTTCTCGATGCCTATTCTGGGTACAACCAAATCCAGATGGACCCAGTAGATCAGGAAAAGACTTATTTTATCACTAAGTATGGAACTTATTATTACAATGTAATGTCCTTCCAGCTAAAAAATGCGGGAGCTACATATCAACGCCTAGTTAACAAGATGTTCGAAGAACAGATAGGTAAATAAATGGAAGTTTACATTGATGATATGTTAGTTAAGTCCCTGCGCGCAGAGGACCATTTGACTCATTTGCAGGAGACATTCGAAATCTTGAGAAAATACAACATGAATCTTAACCCCGAAAAGTGTACTTTTAGGGTCGGCTCGGGAAAATTCCTTGGCTTCATGGTGTCAAATCGGGGAATCGAGATCAACCCCGATAAGATTAAGGCCATCGAGGACATCACCGCCGTGGACAGTGTGAAAGACGTTCAGAGGCTAATCGGGCGGATAACTGTCCTGGGCCGGTTAATTTTGAGGTCATCATATCGAAGCCACAGGTTTTTCTCCTTACTCAAAAAGAAAAATAATTTTACATGGACCCCGGAATGTCAACAAGCATTGGAGGAATTGAAATGATACCTATCGAAGCCACATTTTATCCACACTCCAAAGGCAGATGAGAAGCTATACCTATACTTGGTTGTGTCCGAGATAGCGGTAACTAGTGTATTAGTTCAAGAAGAACAAGGTACGCAATTTCCAGTTTATTATGTGAGTTGAACCTTAGGAGATGCTGAAACTAGGTATCCGCACCTAGAAAAATTGGCGCTAGCACTAATAAACGCATCTAGAAAATTAAAGCCATATTTTCAGTGTCATCCCATATGTGTAATCACCACTTATCCCCTTCGAAATGTTTTGCACAAGCCCGAGTTATCGGGCCGATTGGCTAAATGATTTGTCGAGCTTGGTGGGTACAATATTGAATATCAGCCCCGAACAACCATCAAGTCTCTAATATTAGCAGACTTCTCACCAACCCTCGTACCCGAAGTGGAAAAGGAACTTCTACTGAAATCGGGTACATCATCGAGGGGAGGGACCCTCTTCACAGAAGGTGCCTCGAATGTAAAAGGGTCCAGATTCACTATTGTTTTGAAACCGCCTACGAGCAATGTTATTCAAAAATCAAGTAAGACTTCCAAACTGACTAATAACGAGGTCGGGTATGAGGCTATGATTGCAGGTCTCGAACTAGCTAAAATCTTGGGAGCGGAAGTCATTGAAGCAAAATGTGACTCCCTACTGGTAGTTAACCAGGTAAACGAAACCTTCAAAGATATAGAGGACATGATGTAGAGGTACTTAGACAAATTACAGGTGACCCTGCACCGCTTCAAAGAGTGGACTCTGCAGTATGTGCTCCGAGAACAAAACACTAAGGCCGATGCACTTGCCAATTTAGATTCATCGATCGACGAAGATGAGATCAGCTCGGGGACTGTCGTCCAACTCTCGAGATCTGTAATCGAGGAAGGACACGCTGAAATAAATTCTAAAGGCTTAACCTGGTACTGGAGGAACAAGTACATCGAATACTTGAAGAATGGGAAGTTACCATCGGATTCCAAAGAATATAGAGGAGAACGTTCGATGGTCAGTGTGCTTGGATCGGGAGATACTGACTATGTTCTGCGAGAAATCCATGAAGGCACTTGTGGAAATCAATCTGGCGCCGAATCACTAGTTCGAAAGGTTACCAGAGTAGCATACTATTGGGATAGCATGGAAAAAGACTCTAAGGAGTTCGTTCGAAGATGCGACAAATGTCAAAGGTTTGCGCCAATGATTCACCAGCCTAGTGAACAACTTCAGTCAGTCCTATCCCCGTGGCCATTTATGAAATGGGGAATGGACATCGTCGGTCCTTTTCCATTAGCCCCAGATAAAGCTAAGTTCATATTATTTATGACTGACTATTTCTCTAAATGGGTTGAAGCACAAGCCAACGAAAAAGTTTGAGAAAAAGAAGTGATCGACTTCATATGGGATCACATCGCACGTAGATTGGGGATACCTGCAGAAATAGTATGTGATAATGGCAAGCAGTTCGTCGGTAGCAAAGTAACGAAACTACTCGAAGAACACAAAATAAAGAGAATAATGTCAACACTGTATCATCCTAGTGGGAATGGACAAGACAAATCAACTAACAAGACTATCATCCAAAACTTGAAGAAAAGGCTAAACGAAGCCAAAGGAAAGTGGAGAGAAAATTGCTCGAGGTTCTATGGGCGTACTGGACAACATCAAGGTCCAGTGTCGGAGCGACTCCGTTTTTCTTAGTATATGGCTCCGAGGCCTTGATACCGGTTGAAGTCGGGGAGCCCAACGCTAGGTTTCGGCATGCAATGCAGGAATCAAACCACGAGGCCATGAATACCAGTCTCAAGTTGTTAGATGAAAGAAGAGAAGCGGCACTCGTTCGTATGGCCGCACAAAAACAACGAATAGAGAGATATTACAACAGAAGAACCAATATTCGACACTTCAAAGTTAGGGACATAGTCTTAAGAAAAATCATCATCAATACTCGAGACCCTAATGAAGGAAAACTCGGTCCTAACTGGGAAGGACCCTATCAAATCCTTGGCATAGTCGGGAAATGATCTTACAAGCTCGGAACAATGAACGGCGATTGTCAAATAACTGGAACATATCACTCCTCAAGTAGTACTATTGCTAAGGTATGAATTTCTTTTTTCTTTCATTTACTTAAATATTTGAAACTAACTTGTTATAAGAATCCGATCTAAGAAATAGAGACCTCAGGTTTTAAAGTACGCATTGCACTCTTTTTCCCTTAGACCAATTTTTATCTCAAATGGGTTTTTCCGGCAAGGTTTTTAATGAGGAAACAACAATGTGCTACCTGAGGATAATTCAACAGTATCCAAGGCTTCTTTGCAATCAACCTCGAATACTGGGGGCATCACCCTCGGATTTTATGTATCAATAGGTTTCAATAGGAAGAATTTTGTAACGGGACAAACGGTCGAATGAACCGTGTCCATATAGATTAGCCGAGTCCCGACCACAAAACATGTACGCATGTATAAGTAATACAGAGAAGCATTCTCTTTTCTCTAACATCTCATGTTTGAAGTAAAATTTCTATTATACGAGTCATGTACTTACGATTTTTATCTATTGTGCAAAACTAACACTTGTGAAAAATGGATCAAGGGCCAAGTACAAGCATACCTCGAACACTCGGGGACTACCTACTCGAGCTATCTAAGTTCTAAATCATAAGACCTCAGAGGGGCACCCCTTCATATATAGGCTAAGGCCATCACACTCGGGGACTAACATTTTGAACAAGTTCGAAATGTTATCGGGAAACGAGTCCAAGAGACATACCTGTAGGCTACGGCCATATTAAAGACTACGATCACATAAAAGGCTACGACCGAAACAATGCGGCTCAGAGACGTCCAACTTCTGCCATGAACTAAAGGCCATCAAATACTTTGAAAACCCGGTTATATAAGGTTACCCTCGGCAAAGCAAATAAAAAAAGGCTTCAATAAAATTAGCCCTCGAATAATTTAATGGCTTCGATAATATCAGTCTTCAAAAAGAACTCAAGAGGTATCGAATTATCTTAACACAAACGAGTTAAGAGAAAATAGGGTTCCAATCATTGGACCCTCGAAAAACCCAAATGGGTACAAAAAACACATACTAAGGCATAAAGAAATTTTCACTAAGTCTTTTAGCCGAAAAGGGAAAAATGATAGCCATTCTCAGAGGCCGAATTGTCCCAACTTAAAGAGCCTAAGGGCCGATCTAAAGAGACCAAGGGGTAATATAAAGAGCCTAAGGGCCGATCTAATAAGCCTAAGGTCCAATGCAGTCAGAGTTTGAGATCTCGCTCTCACTCGATTCGAACCCAAGGGTTCAATTATTCTGAGTTCGAACAAATGTTAACTACAACTCAAAGATTCACCTAAAGGGTATAGCGGTCAGCTCGAAATACTTAAACAACCATTTGGTGAAAACCTAAGGGTTCACTTTATCTTAAAACTCAAGATTCATTCAGACTTGGTTATTAAAGATAACTCGTCAAACATTTTGATCGATCCACCCTCGAGATAAGGTCTCGAACGAGTTTTGAACTCGGGGACTTTCCCTCATAAAAATGAAAAGCATAAGGGTTTATTTCGATCACGAGTTGAACTAAAACAATAAGAATTACCAACAAAAGCAAATAAACATACAAAGGCATGAAAGAGAAATTTATAAGGAGTCGGTCAAAGCCCTTCAAAGGAAAGAATAAAAGAAGTTATAACGTAACTACGATCGGGGCTAATCCCCTCAAGACCGGTTTCCGCCCGAGCAGCTTCTCCAGGGGCATCTTCTTCAGCAACCTCATCTCTTTCTTCTCCACTGCCGTACCCACCTCAACTGCCCTATACTTCATCATCATCATCATCGAAAGAGGCGAGCTGCTTGGCTTTAGTCTCAAGCTCTTTGGCCCGAGCAATTTCCTTAGAGAGGTCTAAACCTAGAGTATGAATTTTCTCTAGTGTTTCTCTCTAGGATTGGCACTTCGCCAAGTCACTACGTCACTGCTCCTAGTTGGAAGCCTCCCTCAGCTCAGTTTGGACAGCTACGACATCAGCCCGGTACATGGCTATGGACTTGTCCGCCCTAACCTTGGTTTTTCAATCTCAGCCTTGGCCTCAATAAGCCCGGCTTCGAGTTCTTCGACCCTCTTGGCCTGAGCCGAACTTTTTTCTTAAAGGCCTTAGAGTTGGGCCTCTGCGAAAGATAATTTGGCCAAAGCTGCCTCCTTTTCCACAGCAAGGCGGTCCATCCTAGCTTTCCACCGATCACAGTCGGTCTTGACCTAATCGACCTCTAACCGAAGCAACCCAATCTTCTCAACCTTCTGTTGTAGTGGAGATATCAAATTGTAGCTTCCACAGTTGAGTCGAGTCCATACTGAATCAGAAGGGTGGTTACATACTTGTCTAACTCGACCTCCTCTTCATGAGGTGGCCAGGTACGCTTGAAAGTCCTTTACGACCTCATCCTTTTGGCCACAAAGAATCTTCAGAGCGTTCCTCTCTCTCGAGACCCTTAGAAGATTGGCTTCACACTGAATAAGGTCATCTCGGAATTTGGCAGAGGCCTATACGACGAAGAAAAATACAAGTTAGATTTATGAGAGACTAGCCTTGGAAAAAAGGAGGAGGAATAACCAAAAATCAACTAGCACTTACCTTGGAAAAAATTCGTTGAGCTTCCGCCATGAGAATCGAAGCATCAGTGATATCGGAGGCATCATCGACTCCCACAATGAAATCCTGGAAAGAATCCCCAGTGCTAGATTCTCCACCAATCTCGGGGGTCTTCAGCCTTTGGTCATCCCTTATTGCCTCTTTAGAGAAGACGGACATTGAAGGAAATTGACCTATTGTCATGGCCCCGAAAGAATCGCTCGGGACGCTCTGTCTGATCTTCCTAGTTTTATAACAAGCCCTGGCTGGTATAGAAGTTGATGATCGAGAAATTGTCTTGACCCCAGGAGACTTGAGGTTCACCCTTGAACTCTTCTTCAAAGCCTCCTCGATGTGAGGCTCGGTTATAGCAAGTGGCAGCTCGAAATGCAAAGCGACCTCAGTAGCCTTTCTAGGGCGAACTATCAACACCAATGTGTCTTTTTGTTCTTCCTCATCCCGGTCCCTCAGCTTTTGGACCGCATCCACCGAGAGGTGGACTGTTTTTCTCCTCACATTTCGAGGTTTGGGTTTAGAAACCTCGGATTGCGAAGGAACTTTTCTCTTCTTATCCTTTTACAGCCTCAGAACCGAGGACTTAGCTTCGCCCCTTTCACTCAAAGGCCTCAGAATGGCATCTGTGGTTAGGCCTACATAAGAAGAAGATTAGTAATGGGAAAATGTGTAGTTACTTTGGAATATGTGAGAAGAGACCCTTACCATGGCTCTTGGCCTCCCACCTACCTTTGGCCAAATCCCTCCACACTCGTTCAGCACGAGTCGAAGTAGAGGCGAGCTTGTGGATCCAGTCTTTGAAATCGGGCACTACCTCGAGCATCTAAGAGGCAGCTGCATGATTAAAAAGAAATGTTAGGCAAAATCAAAAGAAACACAGAATCGAAGAACAAAAATTTACTTAAGTTTGGCTTTCCACTCCTCAGGGAATGACATTTTTTCCTTGGTATTATGTCACAGGTCCTCACCCGTATGAATCGGCTCATCCAGCCTCAATCTTTATCCTCGTCGATGTTCGAGAATAGGGAAATTGTTGCGCGGCAGTTGAGTCTAATTAGACCTCGATAGAGTCGATGCATGTACAACCAAATAAGATGGTCCGGAGTGAACTCCAAACCCCCAGCCTCGTTGGAGTAGAAGCGCAAAATGATCACTATACACCAAAGCGAGGGGTGAAGCTGACCGAGTAACCTCGTACCTCCTGCAGAAGTCAAAAATCACAGTGTCAGCGGGGACCAATATGAAGAGGTAAGTGTAAACACTTAAGAACCCCTTCACATGTGTGGTGATTCTCTCTTCAGGTGTAGGAATATGCACCACCACCTCTGGACCCTATTTGCAGTCTTCCTTCATGGCATCGATATGGCCCTTGGTAATCAAACACATGTACATCGACACATGTTCGCATCGGCCAGGGGTTATTAACTTTAAAATCAGTTTTAAGGACACATGGGCCAGGAACATATTCATGAAGGGCCGGTTCTACCAGCGTTTTATCGCCGGACGGCCTGGAGGAGGAAGATGGAGCTTTTTCCTTTTGCGGCACTATTTTAGAGGTTTTTGCCATTTATGTATGTGAAGGGAGTAGAAAGAAGGTGTAAAACAGGTGGATCCGCTGAAAAAAATAGTGGTGCAATGAGCGGCAATGAGAGAAATATAAGAAGGATTGGGAACTCTAGAGTTTATGATCAAAGCAAGGTAAAGTTTGAATCTACTAAGAGGTGATACTTGTAGGTTTAAAACAACGGTTCAGTGTCACTAGTGGCCGACCAACGACTGACATTCATTGATGGTTTTTTTTTGGGAACCAAACCTAGGGTTGCTTTCCGGCGGATTGGACGGTTATTTACTCTTAACGGTTTGGCTTATCAATTATCGGCTATTAAATGTATTAATTCGCTAGCCACCCGATAAGATATCGGGCGGATTGATATCAGTTTAGCTCTTATCGAGCGGTTATCGGGCGGTTTATCGACCATTTATTCAAGATTCGATTTGATCACATGGGAACATTGACGCCTGTTTAGTCATTGGTTTTATTTCAGTTTCTTATTCATGGCTTTTATCTAGTTTGTTGTCTGTTGCTTCTGGTCTTTATTTTATGTCCTCTAAAATTTACTTTTCCCTTGTCTGGATATTTTGATCAATAAATTGCATACATAAAATAGTGGATGAATATTAATGCTCCAAGTGCATCAAGAGAAAGGAAATAACGCCTACAATTTCACAATCCACTGCTGAGGATTAAGTTAAAGTTTGTGCCGACAGTAAAAGACTACATAAAAATATTAACTGGGTTAAAAGTAAAATACTTTTAGTCCATTATGCTTGAATTGTTAGAAAGATAAGAGTGCTAGAAGTCGACGAGATAGAGTGCTCGAAGCCTGGAAGTCGATGAGATAGAGTACTGCTGGTGGCTGCTGGTTGAAATTTAGGCGTTAGGGACTTAGGATTTTTTATTATTTAGGCGTTATATTAGAGATAGAGTACTGGAAGAGTGGTAGTGGAAGTGGAAGTGAAAGGGTCTTTGATTATTTAATATATATGGGGATAAATATATATATATATATATATATATATTCTTAACGAGTTAATGGATTATCCGTTAAGAAAATTAAATAATCCGCCCCTAAACCGGTAAGCCGTTAATAAAAAAAATTCAATTTGTTCCTCGTCCGTTAAACCGTTAACCCGATACCAATAAGCCATTAAGCTTCAGTTTCGGTTCGGTTTTCGGTTTGGTTCGATTTTGAACACCCCTAACCGAATCGATGGGACGTTTCGATCACATCCATCGCTTACGCTATGGAAATGACATCATGATCGAGGTATCGAGGAACCGAGGCTCAAATTGTTTCTTATCATTTTATTCTAAGAAATGCGGGGACTATCTGTATACAGTTAAAATCGACCACACCCGATTTTACGGGCTCAAGGGTATGCCTCGAGAATGAGCCTATCGAAGCAAGTTCGTACTCAAAGAACACGAAGACTAAGGGATCGAGATCAGGCTAAATCGGTACCGAGGTAACAGAATAACAAGATATCTGTAATCGACCACCAATCTCAGTGAGAATCTCGGAATTGGCAGATCATTACAGAAATTAGAGTTATACCTTATTTAGGATTCCTCTACTATATAAAGAGGAACCCTACTCATTTGTAACGGACAATCACTTACGCATTGACTGAGAAATATAAACGTTATGATCTTTTACTCGCTCTTAATTCTCTATTGTTCTTATTGTTCATATTGTTCTTATTATTCTCGTCGTTCCTGACGTTCAATCTCGACATTATTCCAAGTCGAGGTCGTTATTGCTATCACGACCCAAATTTCCCCTCCGTTGGGTATCGTGATGGCACTTAATCTTAATGACTAGGTATCCTAACATTAATGGAATAACAACAATAATAAATAAAATTTAATATTTTCTAGAAAAGAATTTCTTTATACAATGAGCATATTCCCAAAACTCGATAATACAAGTCGTAAGATCTATAGAGTTTACTACAACTTCTAAATATAACTGTTTGGAAGTAAGTAAAAATAGTGTAAATCCATAATAGGAAGGTGACTCTGAAGCCTGCGAACGCGGCAACAGGTTTATCTTGAGTCTCCTCAGCAAGAATCCGCACAGCTACTAACGATCAATACCTGGATCTGCACAAAATGTGCAAAAGTGTAGTATGAGCACACCAAGGCGGTGCCCAGTAAGTATCAAGACTAACCTCAGTGAAGTAGTGACGAGGACTAGTCAAGACACCCACTGGTCTAATAAACTGAACAAGCATAAGTACAAAAAATAACGGAAACATAACCTCTATCTATTATCTACACAATATGGCTAACAACAACACGACTACAATAAGGAAGGAAAACAGTAAACATCAATGGATCACCGAAATAATACACCGAAGGATGGACGAAAACACAGCCCAAGTCCGGAAACGATGCAATAAGGGCAAGTAGTAACTCAGCACTGCAATAGTCTCCATATCAGGCCTTAGCCAACATTCCCAATAAATTGGTCAAAATCTTTGAGTGTAAGCTTTCACCCGCAAGTTTTTATATTGA
Source organism: Nicotiana paniculata (assembly GCA_005239505.1). NCBI lineage: Eukaryota > Viridiplantae > Streptophyta > Magnoliopsida > Solanales > Solanaceae > Nicotiana > Nicotiana paniculata. Next base: position 50,011 of record MDKI01167637.1, on the reverse strand, counting down.
AAGCTTTAAGGTACAATCCTTTTAAATGGAAAATTCTTTGAACTATACTTTCTCCAAGAAATGTCCCTCAAACATAGTTTCTTCAAGATAAATGCTTTTCAAATATACCTTTTCAAAGAAATGTACTTCAAACATAGTTTTATTCAAGATAAATGCTTTTCAAATATACTTTTTCAAAGAAATGTACTGCAAACATAATTTTCTTCAACATAAACGCTTTTTAATATACTCTTCCAAAGAAATGTACTTTGAACATAGTTTTATTCAAGATAAATGCTTTTGAAATATACTTTTCCAAAGAAATGTCTTTCAAACATAGTTTCTTTAATAAATCTATCGGGATCCCGTCCCGTAGTTCCGAGTTTATCATACAATTCAAGGGATCTCCCGGAATGCGTCCGTAGTCCCAAAACAAATATGCAGTGCTGGGGGATCTCCCGAAATACGTCTGTAGTCCCAAAATAAATATGCAGTGTTGGGGGATCTCCTGGAATATGTCCGTAGTCCCAAAATAAATATGCAGTGCTGGGGGATCTCCCGAAATACGTTCGTAGTCCAAAAATAAATATGCAGTACAAGGGGATCTCCCGGAATATGTCTGTAGTCACAATTTAAATATGCAGTACAAGGGGATCTCCCGGAATACGTCTCTAGTCCCAATTTAAATATGCAGTACAAGGGGATCTCCCGGAATACGTCTGTAGTCCCAATTTAAATATGCAGTGCAACAAACGAAGACAACAATTGTAGAACCGCAGAAAAACTCGTACATCACCATATCAAATACAAAGAATCCATGACAACAATACAAAGTACGACAAATAAATCAACACAAGAACTTCAATTTGCAAAGAAATAATAGATATAGTTCACAAGGAGTAATCACGGTAAAGAATGTTAAGTGTAAAGAGAACAACTTAACCAGGGAAATACAAGACGTAACACGAATCCATAATATTCAAGCAAACAATAAGAAACCAACACACATCAAATAATTCCAAGTAAGGACAAGTCTACTAAGATACAAGTTATCTAAACTCCTTATGAGGTTGAGCAATTATGAGAGATATTCAACTATTCAAATTAGGGTAAGCAGTAAAAGATACTCGTAACTCCAATCAAGGCTAAACAATTATAGGATAAGATAATACTAATTTCAATTAGATAGGCAGTTTATGAAAAGTATAGCATAACGGTAAAAGAGGTAAAACCTTCAGTTAAGTCAATTAGGAGTCAAATAGGCAATAGAGTGAATCTTAAAGCAAGTAATTCTAATTTAAGCAGGTAGAGATGAAACTAGTTGTCAAGAACTCAATCTTAACAAATAAAACTTCATTCACATGGAATATAAGGACCTAAGAATCCTAAAAGGCCGACCTTCTACAAATAAGTCCAAGCACGTACTCGTCACCTCGCGTACACGGACTACAATCAACATAGAAGACTCAAATCCTAAGGGGTAATTCCCCCACATAAGGTTAGGCAAGATACTTACCTCAAAGAAGACAACCTGGTACTCTAAAATGAACTCCTCAGGTGAAAAGACCTCCGGACGACTCAAATCTAATCAAAATAACTTCAAAACACAAATATAACTTATAAAGAATTATTTCGGATCATAAAGTCTCAATCTTTATAAAAATCTAGAAATACCCCAGGCCCGCACCTCGGACCTGACAAAATTTATAAAATCCGATCACCCATTCAGTTACGAGTCCAACCATACTAATTTCATCAAATTCCGATACCAAATCGATGTTCAGACCCAATTATTCTCTGTAGAAAAGTTTTGGATAAAAACTCCTAATTCTCCAATCAAAACATGGATTAATTCACAATAAAGATTTTCTGTAACCATATTAAAATACAAAAATTATACTTAGATAATGATCCCCATGAAAATGCGAGAAGAACGCCGCGTAAATCACCTCAAATAAGAGTTCTAGAACTTAAGATATACTCAAAATACTAAAATGACGCGGTCTGATTTTGTTATACTCAGGGATTTTCGCATCTGCGACCAAATACCCGCACCTGCGCATTTCCAGCTGTAAATTCCGCATTTGCGGACCATTTTGTGCACCTGCGGCTTCGGGGATGCGGACCTTACTTTCCATCTGCGAAACACCAGCACCAGCTCTCTTCTCCGACACTAAAATGAGCATAACTTCCTCATACGATGTCCAAATTTGATGATTATTTTTGCTATAGCTCCCTAATTACTATAAGGATATAATGCTTCAATTAAAATAGAAATTGGAGCTCATTTTATTAATGTGGTACCATTTATGCTTGAAGAAACAACGACGAAATATAAAAAACGAACGCAACACAACCTCGACCTATCTGAAAACTCACCCGAGCCCCTCGGGACCCCATCCGAACATACCAATAAGTTCAATAACCTAAAATGGACTCGTTCGAGGTCTCGATCCACATTAAAAAATGCCGAAACGACGAATCACACCATAAATCGAACTTATGAACTTTCAAATCTTCAAACTTCTAAACTCGTGTCGAAACCTATCAATTCAACCCGCAATGACACCGAATTTCGAAGACAAGTCCCAATTAACATCACGGAGCTGCTCCAACTCTCGGAATCAGTTTCAGCCCCCAATATCCCAACAAGTCAACTGTGGTCAAACTACTCCATTTTCCAAACTTGAAATTTTTGAACTTCCGCCGAATTGCCTCAAACTACTCTCCGGACCTCCGAATCCAAATTCGGACGCACGCCTAAGCTCAAAATCACTATACCAAGATTTTGACATTATCCAAAGCTTATTCCGGAGCCGTTTACATAATAAGTCAAATTCCGGTCAAATTTCACCGCTTAAGCTTTCAAAACAAAAATCCTTCTTTCAATTCGACTTCGAATCATCCAGTAACTGAATCCAACCATGCACGCATGTAGATATACATAATGTGAAGTTTTTCAAGACCTTATGCCACCAAATGGAGCTTAAATTCTGAAAAAGGACTGACCAGGTCGTTTCATTCTCCCCCTCTTAAACAAACGTTCGTCCTCGAACGTGCCAAAATTCGCCTCGAAGTCTTCAAATCACTGAATGCACACTTCCAAAATACACCCGCGGGTGATCCCACGTCACCCCCATCTACATGAGCCTGACGACACCATATCATCTACGATTTAGCCTTTCTACCAATACCGATAAGCCTCAGACCCCAAATTCTCACATTCTCTTCATTTCCAAAAGACCCGATTCTAAATCCATACCCCGTATCAGTATCAATCAGCTACATCAACTCATGCCTACACCCACAAGGTACGACCACACAATATAACAAACCACGCATAGGCCCTTAATAACACTTCTAATCATAATAGCTTCCCGAAATCAATCCAGCACCGGTAATTAGCCTCATATCCGATAGAACTCTATTTCAAACCTCCATCACACTAATAATAATGCAAGAAACATGAAGACCTCATACTTTGACACCCAAATCGTCAAGCCACAACTAACACCACCGGGCACACACCCCGCAAGCTAAAACTCAAGGAGCACAGAACGAAAATGACTGAATATGAAAGAGAAACACGTATGGAAACTATCAAACAAGCCCGACAGGCACAACTCTCTATCAATGATAACCTACAAAATAATATAACAAGGAAAGAATTAAAGTACATGAATAAATCACAAGGATCCCTTCTGGATACAACTTCTATCGCGGTACACAGCCTGGTTCGAGCACAACAAATCACATGAAATCACGAGGGTCCCACCCTCAACTTTGAATCACAATTAGGATATACATCAAACTAACTGGAACTTTTCACTAGATCAATTCCTTCAAACAAATTACAACACGTGTTGGCTCCCACAACGATGGAGCATAAAAAAAATCACAGCTTGTAACCAAAATACTCACGAATCACATCAAGCCTACCATACTGGACAACAGGAATTTACTACTAGTCTCAAAATTTTCAATAATGAATAGAAACAAATTATAGAACACGAAATACCACTCCTAGAATCTCTCAATAGAAGCAAACACGAAAATAGAGTGCAAGGCATGAAACTCACTCATGAATGAAGCAACAAATAAGGGAACTCGTCCCGACCAACATAACCATAATGAAATACGAATGGTGCCCCTCTGAAACATATCAAACATACATGCAAGATAACATCTGGCGCAACGGCCTCGAACCTACTATATGAAACACATCAACGGGCTAGGCTTTCCCCTCTTGGGCGCCCCTTACTCGCTTGAATACCCCGCTATAACACATCTTCCCGGAGCCTGGGACGATCTCTCACTATGTGGCTGATATTTCCACACTCACAGCAACCTCTCTGTTATCGTGTATATGGAAATTGGGCAGTAAGATCACTCTGAGACCCATGAGTACCTTAAACATTGTGCGAAGCCGGAGGTGAAAACTGAACTGGCTGATCCACAAAACCTCTATCGTGACGCACCCCGCCTCCAAAATAAGGACCGGCAGATCTCTTCGGTCTACAAGGCCTCCTTGCCTCCCCGTACTCTCTCTCCTGATCTTGTTTGTCCTCTCTCTCTCCCAGTCCCACATGCCCCCTAACTAGAGAGCGATCCCTACCACCTGCTGAAACGAAACATATGACTCCAACTCTCGAGCCATGCTGAACTGAATATCATGCCTGACCCCCTCAATGAATCTTATGGACTGTCTCTAACTATAATGACCAAGGAAGGTACATGTCTGGCCAAATCACTGAATCTGACGACATACTCTAATACCGACATAGTGCCATGATGCAACTGCTCAAACTCCGCGCACCATGCACCCTGACGAGACTGGGGTACAAACTCTCTCAAGAACATTTCTGAAAAATGACTCCACGTAAGTGAAGCTGACTCGGTCGGACTACCCAACTCACATGCCCACCACTACTGATAAGTCTCTCCCTGAAGCTGGAACGTAGTAAAAGCAACCCCGCTCGTCTCAACAATATCCAACGTGAGGAGGATGCTATGGTACTCCGCCAGAAAACCATGTTCACTCTCTGAAGCCGAACCGCTGAATGTAGGAGGGTTATATCTCTTGAACCTTACAAATCTAAGTTGCTCTCTCTCAGATGCTGCAGCTCTGACCATGAGCTGAACTAGAACCACTGGCTGTGTTACCATGACACTAGAACATGACCAACGTGAACTCACTACTCTGGAGTGTGGACAGTGGGAGTCTGGGCTCCTCCCCCGGTCAGTGAAGTAACTGGTGCAACCTGAAATAACCCCGCCTGAGCCAATGTACCAAACATGCTCAGGAACTGTGCTAAAGTCTCCTGAAGTCCAGGTGTAACAACAGGCGCCTCCGATGCCTGCCCCCAACTGGAACTGCTGGAGGCTCCTCAACGGATGCTTTGGTAGGTGTCCTAGCTACGACACATGCTCCTTGTCGACCTCTACCTTTTCCCCTAGTGACATCTGTCTCGGGGGTAACATCATCAGGAATCGTGGCTCGTGTCCTCACCATCTATGAGAGAATGGAATGATAAATTTCAAACTTCAAGATCAATGAACTCGCACGATAGGAATGAAGGAAATGGAATTGTCCTAGTAGTTCGATAGCCTCTTGAAGATAAGTACAGACGTCTCGGTACCGATCGGCAAGACTCTACTAAACTCGCTTATGACTCGTAACACCTATGAACCTAGAGCTTTGATACCAACTTGTCACGACCCAAATTTCCCCTCTGTTGGGTGGCTCGTAGTCTTAAGGAGTGGGTAAGCCTAACACTCATGGAATAACAATAATAATAAATAAAATTTAACATTTTCTGAAAAAGAATTTCTTTATACAATGAACATATTCCCAAAACCCGATAGTACAAGTCATAAGCTCTATAGAGTTTACTACAACTTCTAAATACAACTATTTGGAAGTAAGTAAAAACAATGTAACTACATAATAGGAAGGTGACTCCGAAGTCTGCGAACGGGACGACAGGTTTACCTTGAGTCTCCGCAGCAAGAACCCGCACAACTACTAACGATCAATACCTGGATCTGCACAAAATATGCAAAAGTGTAGTATGAGCACACCACAGCGATGCCTAGTAAGTATCAAGACTAACCTCAGTGAAGTAGTGACGAGGACTAGTTAAGACACCCGCTTGTCTAATAAACTGAACAAGCATAAGTATAGAAAATAACGGAAACATAACCTCTATCTATTATCTAAACAATATGGCTAACAACAGCACGACTACAATAAGGAAGGAAAAATAGTAAACATCAATGGATCACCGAAATAATACACCGAAGGATGGACGGGAACATAGCCCAAGTCCGGAAATCACGATGCAATAAGGGCGAGTAGTAACTCAGCACTGCAATAGTCTCCATATCAGGCCTTAGCCAATAATCCCAATAAATTGCTCAAAATCTTCGAGTGTAAGCTTTCACCCGCAAGTTTTTATATTGAAAGCTTTAAGGTATAATCCTTTTAAATGGAGAATTCTTTGAAATATACTTTCTCCAAGAAATGTCTCTCAAACATAGTTTTCTTCAAGATAAATTCTTTTCAAATATACCTTTTCAAAGAAATGTACTTCAAACATAGTTTTATTCAAGATAAATGTTTTTCAAATATACTTTTCCAAAGAAATGTACTTCGAACATAGTTTTATTCAAGATAAATGCTTTTCAAATATACTTTTCCAAAAAATGTCTTTCAAACATAGTTTCTATAATAAAATCTACCAGGATCCCGTCCCGTAGTTCCGAATTTATCATACAACATAGGGGATCTCCCGGAATGCGTCCGTAGTCCCAAAACAAATATGCAGTGCTGGGGGATCTCTCCAAATACGTCTGTAGTCCCAAAATAAATATGCAGTGCTGGGGGATCTCTCGGAATACGTCCGTAGTCACAAAATAAATATGCAGTGCTGGGAGATCTCCTGGAATACGTCCGTAATACAAAAATAAATATGCAGTAAAGGGAGATATCTCGGAATATGTCCGTAGTCCCAATTTAAATATGCAGTGCAACAAACAAAGACAACAATTGTAGCACCGCGGAAAAACTCGTACATCACCACATCAAATACAAAGAAACCATGACAACAATACAAAGTACGGAAAATAACTCAATATAAGAACTTCAATTTACAAAGCAAAAGTAGAACATAGTTCACAAGGAGTAATCACGGTAAAGAATGTTAAGTGTAAAGAGAACAGTTGTAACGACCCAGCCGGTCATTTCGTGAGATTAGCCATGTTTCCTTTGTTTTAGATTTATTATATGTTATTTAGCCTAATTATAATGTGTTGGGTCGGTCAGTTCAGGTTCGGAGTGTTGTGGTGAGAATTGAGACACTTAGTCTCTTGAATTGGCTTAATAGTTGGAAAAGTCAATCGGGATTTGACTTATAAGTAAACGACCTCGGAATGTGGATTTTATAGATCAAATAGCTTTGTTAGGTGATTTGGGACTTAGGAGTGTGCGTTTGAGGTCCGGAGTAGAATTAGGCTTGAATTGGAGAAATTGAGTTTTTGGCGATTTCCGGTCGGCAGTGCAAAATTAGCAATCGAGGTCGGAATGGAATTCCGGAAGTTGGAACAGGTTTGTAAGGTCATTTTGGATGTGTGTGAATTTTCAGGTTAATCGGACGTGTTTTGGTTAGTTCTAGTTTTAGGAATCTTAGGCTTGAATCATGGGTTGAATTGGAGTTTCGATGTTATTTTGGGTGATCCGAGGGTTCGACTAAGTCCGGGTGATCATTTATGACTTGTTTGTATTTTTGGCTGGGGTCCCGAGGGGCTCGAGTTGATTTTGGATAGCCTTCGGGGAGTTTGAAGTTGGAGAAATGCAACAGAAATTGTTGTCCTTCTAGTGTGGCCGCACCTGCGAAAGGGAAGCTGCAGTAGCGATGGCCCCATGTGCAGACAAGGGGCGCAGGTGCGGATTCTTGGTAGGCTGGAGGAGATCAGCAGGTGCGAGGTTTTTACCGCACCTGCGAAGCCGTAGGTAGCGGATAGTTAGCCACAGGTGCGAGTTTTGGTCCCTTAAGTAAAACGCGCAGGTGCGAGAAAAGGGCTGCAGGTGCGGAAATCCCTGGGCAGAACATATAAATAGGACCCTTAGCAGATTTTGGTAATTTTTTTCCTCCATTTTTGCATGGGTTGAAGCTTTTGAATGGTTTTTGAAGAGGGAAATCGAGAGTTCTTCATTGAGGTAAGGCTTTTGGTCTTAAAACTCGTTTATGTGTGATTTATGGACTGATTAATGGTGAAATTTGTGGGAAATTAGTACAAAAATTGGGTAATTAGGGCTTGTAATTAGAGACTTTAAATTTAGGATTTGAGGGGTCATTTGAAGTCTTATTTTGAGGTTCTTGGTATGTAAATACTCGTGGGAAGATGATGATTCTTGTGGTGTAAATTTTATCGGATTCCGAGACATCGGCCTGGGGGTCGGGTTTGGCCAATTTCGGGATTTTTGTGTAATTTTGATAATTTTCAAATGGGTTTCGTCCCTTAGCATATAATAATGATATGAATCTGATTGGTAGATTTGGAGCACTCGGATACCGAGTTTAGAGGCAAAGGCAATGAGGGCAAGGATCTAAAGGTAAGTAACGTTTCCAAACTTGGTTCAGAGGGTTCGAAACCCCGAACTTTATGATATTTGACTATAATTGAGGTGACGCACATGCCAAGTGACGGGTGTGCACCGAGTGATTTGTGAACTAGCTCATCCCATGGCACCGTATAGTAGTTATTATGGATTGATATCTACATATCTATTAATGTGAACATCCTAGGAATCATGTTAAGTATAAATGTTAAGGATTCACGCCGAAAATGCTGAGACCCGAGAGGTCGTATATTACTGTCTCATTTTGTGATTATTTGATTTCATATACTCAGTCCTGATATAGCATATCATTTCATGCCCCAGTCTCAGTAATTGATAATTACATGTATATTTATCATTGTTTTAGGCTAATTTATACATATGTGAGCCATATGAGTGAGACTGGAGAGTAATGACTGAGTAAGGCCGAGAGTCTATTGTTGAGATAGTTATGAGATCGGACTACACATCACATCAATACTTTAATCATGCCTTTGTTGGCTTGATATAGAGCTTGGGACAATCGGGCCCCTTCGGAGTCTTTACACCCCAGTGAGCGCATTGATATTGAGGGATGGATCTTCCGTGGACATGGATCTTGTCCGAAGTTGATGATATGTGAGGGATGGATCTTCCCTGGACATGGATCTTGTATGAAGTTGATTGATATTGGGGGATGGATCTTCCGTGGACATGGATCTTGTCCGAAGTTGATGATATGTGAGGGATGGATCTTCCCTGGACATGGATCTTGTATGAAGTTGATTGATATTGGGGGATGGATCTTCCCTGGACATGGATTGTGTCCGAGTGTTGTATTCTGGAGATGTATCTTCCCTGGACATGGATCGTGTCCGAGTGTTGTATTCCGGAGATGGATCTTCTCCATGGGGGCTGGATTTGCCTTTTTCCTCAGTACCAAGTGACTACGGTCACTGGTGATTACATACATTCCAGGATGGTCCTTCACTGGGCCTGAGAGCCATATACGGTACTGAGTGGACTGTTGTGTGAGGGTTGTGAGCACTATGTGCATTTTCCACACTAGTTTCATCTATGTATACAATGGTATGTGGAGTATACTGGAATACTTGGAATATTTGTTCATTTCTGATAAACTATTAGCATGTCTAATTTCTGTACGTTGTATATTGTAAATTTAGAGGTTTAGTCTGTCACTACCTCTCAGCCCATAGTTTGGGTTTGTTACTTCTGAGTTGGTGTACTCACGTTACCCCCTACAACTCGTGTGCAGATCCAGGTACATCGGGACCCAGTAATGGTTGTTGAGCGGCTGTCAGAGTTTTTTTCGGAGTCGTCAAGGTAGCAGCAGGCGATCGCAGCCTCGTCTTCTCCTTCTCTATCTTCCTGTTGCACTTTTATTATTTCAGACTATGTTGTCTAGTTTGTATTTTGACATTCTTACGTTGTAGTAGCTCATGACTCGGTGACACTAGATCTGGGATCGGGGTTCGTTTATTCATGTTATTAATGATGTCCAAATCTTAGATGCTTTATAAAAGCGAGACTCTTGTTGTAAATGTGATGATTTTCCTGAAAATAACTTTTAATAAATGAAATGTGTAGCTTGTCTGATTTCATGACAGGCGCCATCACGACCGGGTGTTTTTGTGGTCGTGACAAGTTGGTATCTGAGCTCTAGGTTAAATAGGTCTCACCAGTCATGAGAAGGTTTAGTAAAGTCCTGCGGATCGATACGGAGACGTCTGTACTTATCTTCGAGAGGCTGCAGAACCCTTAGGAGAAATCTCACCTTCTTGAATTCTTGTCGTGTGAATCCATTAATTTGACCTAAAGCGTAACTCTTTGAATTCCTTCCATGTGTTCGAATACGCACATTAACGCTCGGTATCAGCTGTCATCGATGGCTTGACTTCCATGGGTGAGGTGCGAGATGTGATTTTAGCATATTGATAATGGGCCATTCTAGAAGACTCGAGGCCGGATTTTGTCTGTGGCTTGAGTGTTGAGATTTTGATTGTGTGAGCACACACATTTGAGACTTATATGTTTGTTTTTGTCCTTATTGATGGAATTTTATGACTGGATGATGATGTGGTGAGTGTGATTCGATTGGCTGGAGTTGTAGCAAGAACTATTAAGTGTTTGCCTTATGTCTTGTTGGCATATGGCCTCGAGTTGTGAGTGTATTGGAGGACATCATGTAGTTTGGTCGTGGAGGGAAGTGGAATCTTCCTGTTGTGTTATGAGTTCCTGGTGATATCTTTTGGGCTGACCAATGCCCAGCAGCGCTCAGGTATTTGATTAACAGTGTATTCCATCCGTATTTGTATTCCTTCGTTATTGTATTCATTGATGGCATCCTGGCGTACTCACGTAGCTAGGGGTAGCATACTTAGCATTTGAGGATGGTATTATAAGGATTCAAGGAGGAGAAGATCTGTGCAAAGTTCCCCAAGTGTAAATTTTGGCTCAGTTTAGTAGCATTATTGGGACACGTGGTGTCCAGTGAGGGTATCCATGTGGTCAGACGAGTGTGAGTAGAGCTTCCAGAAGCTCAAGATTTCCTTGACCACAACTCCGGTGTTAGTTCCGCCATCAGCTTCAGGTTCTTATACCGCGTATCTTGATGCCTCGAGGATAGGCAATGGTTGTTTTTAATGTAGGAAGGTATTGTGATTGCGTGATACCTATGATTTTTGGAAGGGTATAAAGATGATATCAGTTTGAGGCTAAGCAGGCGGGGTTATCTCCTGCGAGGTGTCCTAAGGTTATGTGATCCTTATATTGTTTTATAGCAAGTTCTCTTTTACCAGTAGGTGGTATATGCTGCAATTTGAGTTAGATAACTTGTGGAAGTTGGCATGACCATTCAATGGTGAATGCGAGATTTGCATACGATTTGGGATGGTTTGTATCATATGAGCTTAAGAAGGATTTAGTTGAATCCCATGGCAGTATGGTGGAAGTGATAGCGTATGGGCATTGTGAGTTATTGTTTATCTTGATCGTTGGCTTTGAGACAAGTGAGGGAGTCTATTAATGATAAGTTGATTGCACGATTATGTGTTATATTGATTTCGGTTTGAGGTATATGGGTGAATCAGTTATGACTTGTAGAGGTAGAGTCTGAGAATGACTTAAGTAACGGAAATTTTGAATACAGGTTATAATATACTCTATGGATAATTGGGTTTTATTGAATGTATGATTTGTATTAGTAAATGGTGTAGTGTGTGCGGAGTAGGGATATGCTTGGTTGCTTCGAAGTGTGGATTACTTCCTAGTATGTAGGTGTGCAGATGGGGCCAGGTCGTACGGTCTATTTGATCAGTTTAATTGAGAATTGCATAGAGTGGGTGACTCTCGAGAATGGTTCAAGGTTATATGTAACAATTGGAAATCTTCGAGATGTGTAATGGCTTTAGATTTGTAGGAAGTCTCTTCAGGGTAAGTATCTTGCATGTGGTGCTTTTGGGGATATTTGAGGGAGTATTCAGCGGCTTAGGATCCTTAGACAGTATGGTTTTATTCTTGGGTCTCGTGTGGTGAGCCTGGGGTAAGATTTGCGGTATTATGTCAATAAGAAGTATCAATTCGAAGGTCAGTGAAGGAACTTGGATAAATAGGACAGCTTTGTAGTGGGTCGGATCGGCATGGTAAGGGATATGATTAGTTCTTTGGGTGGTTATGAGGCAATGAGTTTCTACATGTGTTTCCTAGCAATGCTCTTGGGTGTTGTTAACCTGCGTAGTGTGGTTGAGTTAGAAGGATATAGTTCTGACAGTTTGGTGTTGTACAAATGGGATTCAAATAGTTCCTGATGGTTTCTACCACGGTTAGAGATATGTATTTCTACTGGCATGAGGAGCATGAGAGATATAGTGAATTTACTTCTAGGTGGGATCAAATGTAAGTTCTTAGCTAGTTGGGTACGTAGTTGCTTGTGGCTCGGAAGGGGTTATGAAGTTCCCATATTTATCATAGGATGGCATGGTGTATGCGGTATGTTGTGTAGAGTCGAGATTTGCACGTGTGAGGTCATGGTTCAGCTCTGGAAGGAAGGTCAAAATTCTTAGGCAGCGTTGGCAGTTTCATATGACTAAGTAATGATATTTATTGGGTGGCTTGATGAAGGTATACATTTCAGAAAGGGGAATGTGTGGATTTGCGGGTGCTTCATTGGTAATGCAACGCTCTCTTGTTCGATCAACTGCTGATATTCAAGGTTGCTTAGTGACACGAAAGAATTATAGGGGTATCCCTCGTGGAATGATTGAGCATTAGGGGTGTGTTATATATTCGAGCGGTGGAGTTGGTGTTAGATATGGTGATTCGCGCGCTTCATGGACTTCGAGCTTGAGAGTTCTCATAAAGAGGTTATTTTGTGGATGTGGACTGTGAAGATGCGAGCAAAACTAGTCAGATGTTAGTATGTGCCATGATCCCGTCATTATGAACTTTTGGAGAGAGTTATCTATCTGTCGTGGGTGACTAGAGTTGATTTAGAGTTCATTGGTAGGCCAGTATAGGTATGTGTTCTGCACCGGGTCGAAATTGTTGACTCCGAGTTGCTATTGTTGAGGGATGTACCATTCTATTGTCATTGAGTTTATACATATTCTGGAGTGATCTATGAATTACCCTTCGGTGTTGCGAGAAGTGGTGATCATTGGTTATATGCACATATGATGCGGATTTATTTGGGCTTTATAGCGAGATTTGAGTAAGGTAAGTAATTGGGTATTGCGGGATTGAGACGTATTGGTTATGTTCTTTCGGATTCGTGTGGCATGGTATAGTCTGATTCCCCCGTGGTTATGGCAATTCACTTTTAGTACTTGATGTCAAATTTCACATGGTTATTGATTTTGAGCAAGGTGGCTTGGAGTATTTCATGTGGACTAGTGTTTGGATAGGATCACACTTTGTAGCGGATTTAAGTAAAGGTATGATCCTTGGTGTCAGATTCGCGTGTTTTGGTTTTTGATGTGTACCAGGCTCTTAGTGTGGTGTTGTGATGGTACTTGTTGAGCTAGCAGGGATGGTCCTCTCATGTGAATCTTTTATATAATTTGATTACATTGGGATGTTGCTATTGTGTGCACGAGTTGCACAGGTTATGGCTTTGAATTGTACTGATGTGTCATGTCATCAGAGTGGTCGTGTTGGATGAGAAGAGGTCATTGGACCTAGAATGAATACTATCAGAATTGAATACAACATAGTTGGAAGGATAATACCAAGGGTCGGCTTAGAAATCTGCTATAATTCCTGTCTAGGAAGGGGGAGCTTCATGTCTGACTGATCAGACGAATGGTTGCTAGTTTCTACGTGTTTCTTTCATCATTTATAGTATATGAAAGTGTTAGAGTGGGGCATTGATTGATAAGAGGTTATGTACTGGTATTGGGTTGTTGTGAGCGGCTGTTGTGATTAGGAGTTATCAGTATGAGTGTTTGAGTCATTTGGTATATTATGTAATTACATCTTGGGTTACGGATATGGCTTGATACAGCGTGTTTAGACTTATTCAGTTTATAGTTGTGGAATTTTGATCTCGTAAATTATTTCAGAAGTGGAAATTTGGTTCTAAGGTTTATGCGTCAGGATTGGATTTCGAAATTTCAACTGTGTCGTGCTATTGGAACTATATGGGATAGGGTGACTTGGAATCACCCTCGGTTATGTGCATGGTAGGTTACGTGGCAATTTTGGTGGTTTTGGAACAACTCTGGGCCCGTTCGAGGACGAACGTTTGTTTAAGAGTGGGAGAATGTAACGACTTGGCCGGTCATTTCGTGAGATTAGCCCCGTTTCCTCTGTTTCAGCTTTATCATATGTTATTTAGCCTAATTATGATGTGTTGGGTCAGTAGGTTCGGGTTCGGAGTGGTCGTGGTGAGAATTGAGACACTTAGTCTCTTGAATTGACTTAATAGTTGGAAAAGTCAATCGGGTTTTGACTTATAAGTAAAATACCTCGGAATGTGGATTTTATAGCTCGGGTAGTTTCGTTAGGTGATTTGGGACTTAGGAGTGTGCGTTAGAGGTCCGGAGTAGAATTAGGCTTGAATTGGCGAAATTGAGTTTTTGGCGATTTCTGATCGGCAGTGTAAAATTAGCTATCGAGGTCGGAATGGAATTCCGGAAGTTGGAACAGGTTTGCAAGGTCATTTTGGATGTGTGTGAAAATTTTCAGGTTAATCGAACGTGTTTTAATTAGTTCGGCATCGTAGATGATTTTTGAAAGTTTTAAGAATCTTAGGCTTGAATCATGGGTTGAATTGGAGTTTCGATGTTATTTTGGGTGATCCAAGGGTTCGACTAAGTCTGGGTGATAATTTATGACTTGTTTGTATTTTTGGATGGGGTCTCGAGGGGCTCGGGTTGATTTCGGATAGCCTTCGGGGTGTTTGAAGATGGAGAAATGCAGCAGAAATTGTTGTCCTTCTGGTGTGGCCGCACCTGCGGAAAGGAAGCCGCAGGTGCGATGGCCGCAGGTGCGGATTCTTGGTAGGATGGAGAAGATCCGCAGGTGCGAGGTTTTTACCGCACCTGCGAAGCCGCAGGTGCGAGTTTTGGTCCCTTAAGTAAAACGCGCAGGTGCGCACTTGGGACCGCAGGTGCAGGTTTGCAGGTGCAAGAAAAGGGCCGCAGGTGTGGAAATCCCTGGGCAGAACATATAAATAGGACCCTTAGCGGATTTTGGTCTTTTTTTTTTCCTCCATTGTTGCACGGGTTGAAGCTTTTGAAGGGTTTTGGAAGAGGGAAATAGAGAGTTCTTCATGGAGGTAAGTCTTTTGGACTTAAAACTCGTTTATGTGTGATATATGTTCTGATTAATGGTGAAATTTGTTGGAAATTAGTACCAAAATCGGGTAATTAGGGCTTGTAATTAGAGACTTTAAATTTGGGATTTGAGGGGTCATTTGAAGTCCGATTTTGAGGTTCTTGGTATTTATAGACTTATGGGAGGATGAGGATTCTTGTGGTGTAAATTTTATCGAATTCCGAGACGTGGGCCCGAGGTCGGGTTTGGCCAATTTCGAGATTTTTGTGTAATTTTGATAGGGGCTTCGTCCCTTGGCATATAATAATGATATGAATCTGATTTTTGGTAGATTTGGAGCACTCGAAGGCCGAGTTTAGAGGCAAAGGCATTGAGGGCTAGGATCTTATCCGGTTGCAGGTAAGTAACGTTTCCAAACTTGGCTCTGAGGGTTCAAAACCCTGAACTATATGATA
The DNA here is from genome assembly GCA_005239505.1 of Nicotiana paniculata. Lineage (NCBI taxonomy): Eukaryota > Viridiplantae > Streptophyta > Magnoliopsida > Solanales > Solanaceae > Nicotiana > Nicotiana paniculata. The sequence continues at coordinate 34,183 of MDKI01167637.1, read as the reverse complement.
TTTGACTATAATTGAGGTGACGAACATGCCAAGTGACGGGCGTGCGGGCGTGTACCAAGTGATTTGTGGCCTGGATCATCCCTTGGCAACGTATAGTAGTTATTAAAGATTGATATTTGCATGTCTATTAATGTGGTAAATGTGAACATGTTAGGAATCATGTTAAGTATAAATGCTAAGGCTTCACGCTGAAAATGCTGAGGCCCGAGTGATTGTATATTACTGTCTCATTTTGTGATTATTTGATTTCATATACTCAGTCCTGCTATAGCATATCATTTCATTCCCCAGTCTCAGTAATTGTTAATTACATGCATATTTATCATTGTTTTGGGCTGATTTATACATATGTGAGCCACATGAGTAAGACTGGAGAGTAATTACTGAGTGAGGCCGAGAGCCTATTGTTGAGATACTTATGAGATCGGACTGCACACTGCAACGATACTTTAATCATGCCTTCGTTGGCTTGATATAGCGCTTGGGCCAATAGGGCCCCTCGGGAGTCTTTACACCCCAGTGAGCGTATTGATATTGAGGGACGGATCTTCCCTGGACATGGATCTTGTCCGAAGTTGATGATATGTGAAGGATGGATCTTCCATGGACATGGATCTTGTCCGAAGTTGATTGATATTGAGGGATGGATCTTCCCTGGACATGGATCGTGTCCGAGTGTTGTATTCCGGAGATGGATCTTCTCCGTGGGGGCTGGATTGGCCTTTTTCCTCAGTACCGAGTGACTATGGTCACTGATGATTACGTATATTCCGGGATGGACCTTCCCTGGGCCTGAGAGCCATATACGGTACTGAGTGGACTGCTGTGTGAGGGTTGTGAGCACTATGTGCATTTTCCACACTAGTTTCATATATGTATGCAATGGCATGTGGAGCATACTGGCATACTTGGAATATTTGTTCATTTCTGATAAACTGTTAGCATGTCTAATTTTTGTACGCTGTATATTGTAAATTCAGAGGTTTAGTCCGTCACTACTTCTCAGCCCATAGCTTGGGTTCGTTACTTCTGAGTTAGTGTACACACGTTACCTCCTGCACCTCGTGTGCAGATCCAGGTACATCTGGACCCGGTAGTGGTTGCTGAGCGACTGTCAGAGTTTCTTTCGGAGTTGTCGAGGTAACAACCGGCGATCGCAGCCTCTCCTTCTCCTTCTCTATCTTCCTGTTGCACTTTTATTATATCAGACAATGTTGTCTAGTTTGTTTTGACATTCTTATATTGTAGTAGCTCATGACTCGGTGACAGTAGATCTGGGATCAGGATTCTTTTATTCATGTAATTAATGATGTCCAAATCTTAGATGCTTTATAAAAGTGAGACTCTTGTTTTAAATGTGGTGATTTTCCTGAAAATAACTTTTAATAAATGAAATGTGTGGCTTTCCTGATTTCATGACAGGCGCCATCAGGACCGGGTGTTTTTGGGGTCGTGACAACAGCTTAACCAGGGGAAAAAAAGACGTAGCACGAATCGACAAGACTCAAGCCAACAAACATAAACCAACACACATCAAATAATTCCAAGGACAAGTTGACTAAGATATAAGTTATGTAAACTCCTTATGAGGTTGAACAATTATGAGAGATATTCAACAACTCAAATGAGGGTAAGTAGTAAAAGATACCCGTAGCTCCAATCAAGGCTAAACAATAATAGGATAAGATAATATTAATTTCAATTAGATAGGCAGTTTATGAAAAGTATAGCATAACAGTAGAAGAGGTAAAACCTTCAGTTAAGTCAATTAGGAGTCAAATAGGTAATAGAGTAAATCTTAAAGCAAGTAATTCTAATTTAAGCAGGTAGAGATGAAACTAGTTATCAGGAACTCAATCTTAACAAATACAAATTCATTCATAGGGAATATAAGGACCTAAGAACCTTAAAAGGCCAACCTTCTACAAATAAGTCCAAGCACGCACTCGTCACCTCGCGTACACGGATTACAACTAACATAGAAGACTCAAATCCTAAGGGGTTAGGCAAGATACTTACGTCAAATAAGACAACCGGGTACTCTAAAAAGAACTCCTCGGGTGAAAAGACCTCTGGATGGCTCAAATCTAATCAAAATAATTTCAAAACACAAATAAAACTCATAAGGAACTATTCCGGATCATAAAGTCTCAATCTTTATAAAAATCTAGAAATCGACCCAAAAGTCGACCCAGGGCCCGCACCTCGGAACCCAAAAAAAATTATAAAATCTGAACACTCATTCAATTATGAGTCCAACCATACTAATTTCATCAAATTCCGATACCAAATCGATGTTCAGATCCAATTATTCTCTTTAGAAAAGTTTTGGATAAAAACCTCCAATTCTCCAATCAAAACATGGATTAATTTAAAAATGAACTTATGTAACTACATCAAAATACAAATATTATACTTATATACTGTCCCTCATGAAAATACGAGAAGAACGCCGCAAAAATCACCTCAATCGGAGCTCTAGAACTCAAGATATGCTCAAATAACTAAAATGGCGCGGTCTGATTTTGTTATACTCAGGGATTTTCGCATTAGTGACCAAAATACCCGCACCTGCGCATTTCCAGCTGTAAATTCTGCATTTGTGGACCATTTTGCGCACCTTCGGCTCCACGGAAGTGGACCCAACTTCGCATCTGCGTAACACCAACACCAGCTCTCTTTTCCGACACTAAAATGAGCATAACTTTCTCATATGATGTCCAAATTCGACGATTCTTTTTGCTATACCTCCCTATTTACGATACGGATCTAATGCTTCAATAAATTTGAAACTCATTTGCTTAATGTGGTACTATTTATGCTTGAAGGAACGACGCCGAAATATCAAAAACGAGCGCAACACAACCCCGACCTATCCGAAACTCACCCGAGCCCCTCGGGACCCCGTCTGAACATACCAATAAGTTATAACCTAAAATGGACTCGCTCGAGGTCTCGAATCACATTAAACAATGCTGAAACGACGAATCACACCATAAATCGAATTTATGAACTTTCAAATATTCAAACTTCTAAACTCATGCCGAAACCTATCAATTCAACCCGGAATGACGCTGAATTTTGCAGACAAGTCTTAATTGACATCACGGAGCTGCTCCAACTCTCAGAATCGCATTCCACCCCCGATATCCCAAAAAGTCAACCTTGGTCAAACTACTCAATTTTCCAAACTTCAAAATTTTCAACTTTCGCCGAATTGCTTCAAATTACTCTACGGACCTCCGAATCTAAATCCGGACGCACGCCTAAGCTCAAAATCACTATACGAAGCTGTTGACATTATCCAAAGCTTATTCCATATCCGTTTACATAAAAAGTCAATTTCCGGTCAAATTTCACCGCTTAAGCTTCCAATACAAAAATTCTTCTTCCAATTCGACTTCGAATTATTCGATAACTGAATCCAACAATGCACGCAGGTCGATATACACAATGTGAAGCTGCTCAAAACCTTATGCCACCAAACGGAGCTTAAATTCTCAAAATAATCGGCCGGGTCGTTACACTCGCAAACATCACTGGTTTGATATATTACAATTATTTAATTCCTTTATTTATTTAGCTATTTATCAATTGGCATTGAATTAGATCACGTATCTTTATAACCACATTATAAGTTTAATTGTTACTAATATTTCGAGGTAAACACCTAGTATTAGGGGTGCTTTTCTTTTTAATGGATCTTACACAGTGCAAATTCAAATTTGTCGAGGTTCAAATACAAATATCGTATACCGAATAAAAAATCAAAAAATATGATATGTTACTTAATAATACAATTAACATGATCAGTCAATGTTAGCATGAGTGATAGCAATGACATATCGTTAAACAATGCACATATTGGTATCAGTAAACTAGGATATAAACAACCAAATAGTTCAGCAACGGATCATTCTTTTATATATAGGTCTTAACTCTCAGCTAATTAAGGTGTCTTATTACAAACCAAACTTTCACTCATTATACTACCTAATCGACCTTCGAGATATATAATATCGAGCCGAGGTTCTATTAGAAATAGTCTTTCTACTTTCACATGGTAGGAATAAAATCTGCATACATATTAATTTCTTCTGACCCCACCTGAGAAATTACACTGAATATTATTTTTGTTATTTGTTATTGTTATTGTTGTTGAGCCTAGAACAGTTTAGTGGTGTACACCAGAATTTTGTGTAATTGTATTAGAGGTTATTGATGCGCTTAAAAAGGATCTTTAAAATAGAATGCATGGCCATTACACCATTAATACAAACCTCTACTGCTAGCCTTGATCACATACTATTGTTGGTTACCTTTGGTTACCATCTTTTGGTTAATAATCATTTTCCTACTTTAGTAGATTTTTGAATCATTGGAGAGGCAATGACAAAGAAGAGAAAACAAACACTAAGCCAGAAAAAGAAATGAAAAAAGCTAAAAAGGTATATTAGTATCTAATAATAGCCATGGCATGCCTTCATCGACTAAGAAAAATTGGCTCTGGTTTAGCACTTTCCTTATCAGGACAAATAACTTACATTTTAGGTGTATATATATTCCCATGTGGTGATATTGACAATTCACTATTTTGCGAAATAATGCAGTACTCATGATGTTGTGACAGGTCTAAAACAAGAAATATCAGACAGAAGCAACTCAAGAATTAATTTAAATCACTTAAATTCAGATTAATTCGCTAGGTAAGGTTCATATCAAGGTAAAACGATTCCTATAAAAAAAAATTTATATTAATTTTATAGCTTGAGCTCAAATCTTTAACTAAGAATAGAGATATTTCATCCATCCTACCGCATACTTTGTTGGCTGGTACTGGAAGATACTTAAATATCTTATATACTGTAAGTTTTTTAATGAGCGCTATACTTAACGAACGTTAAAATATAGTGCTTTTTAAAATAGCGCAATAATAAAGAGCACTATACCTGTTTTGTGGGCCCGCCAATAAGTATCTTGCGTTTAACTGACATAACAATAATTCAAATGGGTATAGCGCCCTTTAAAATAGCGCTATGCCTAAAAAAATTCAGTCCCCCGAGCTAAGCATTACCTTATTTAAAGGCGTTAGGATTTTACAGAAATCCATTCAAAAATATTCTAACTCCCGTTTAAACTTTTCTTGTTAAATTCTCAAGCATTTTTTCATAATGTCTGAAGAGCGAAAAGTAAGGATTTCATTATATTGGGAGGGGGAGGGAGTGAGGTTGTGGTGGTGAATAACATTGTGACCTATAGTTTATCTCCAGAGTGACATGTTAAGTTGCCACTTACAATGGAGTACGATACATTGATATCGTTGTTATGTCAAAAAATGAATGTGAGGAAACGTTCAGTGAACCTTAAAGTAACCGGAAGATATCCGTATTCCGTCACTCCGCAAGGGGTTGCTTGTTACGCTAAGTTTAACATCGACGATGATAAACTTTGAAGAATTTTTTGAGGACTCCGGATGAATACCGGAATTTTATTATAATAAAAATGTTGGAAATGTACATCAAGGTTGAAGACGTTCGCAATAATGAGGTTGAGCATAGCAGGGATAACCCTCAGTCATCGGGTGATTATTTTGGAGCAGTTTTTGCCGGACAGGTTCCGATTGAAATAGTTTGCCCTGATTTAAACTTATCACCACGGGCGAATGAGGAGCGAGCAAATAATTTCTCTCATGCTTCCACAAGACGAGCGGTAAACTTCAATTTTCCTTTATGTTAGGATGTATATTTTTGTTGTATTGAATTTGTATTAACGCTCATATATTCCACAGGGGGTACCGGTTAGATATGAATTTTACAAGTTATGAACCAACGCCTAGTTGGAATATGTCTAGTTTTGGTGTGTTGGATCATGGTGGTCCATCAGGGAGTCATCACCAATAGGAAAATGTCTATCATGAAATGCCAACACATTACGACTTGTAAGTGAAGTGATACAGCTATATGAAAAGTATTTATTAATTTCTATAGCTTATTATTTTGTTGTTTGTGTAGTGAAAACGAGCAAGTTGAACCACCTGTCCTCACTCAATTGCCCGAAGACGACATATTAAATCAGGATATGGCAGATGCACAGAGTGAGGAAGATAACAGTGATTATGACAACAATGCCGATAATTCCGGAGACGACACATCCTTCCCTAGTGAGGATGGTGATGAGGAGGAAGAGAGTGAAGGACCCGATTTAACGAGGGAGTATGCTCCACCCCACGTTAGACCAAGAGTGTATGAGTCCTAAGTGCCCGTTCATTCGAGGAATATTCCCTACCTTGATAACTTGCCAAGTATGTCGGATGTGGATGCTCTCATAAGGGATTTTGGTGAAATTCGAACAGCAATGTGGGATGATTCTAGACCAATGGTGCTGGCAAAGGGCATGCTTATTCCTGATAAAGTGCGCCTAAGTAGGGCGGCTAAAATGCACAACATAAAAGAGTGTCGTGAGATGACGGTATGGGATCAACTCCAGAGGTATACAAGTTTGTTTGCCGCAGATGGTTTACGGGTTGTCTGTGATGACCCAAAATGTCATGCCATGTAATTTTAGCTAAATCTATATTCCTAGGCCGTGAAAACCTCCTTTTATATCACCTCGATGTGTGTGCGCAGCCCGGGCGTGTAGCCAGGAAGCCGTTATGTGAAAAATGGATAAAATGAAGATTTTTATAATAATTATTTGAATAAAGTTGACTTTGGTCAATATTTTTGGTAAACGGACCCAGACCCGTGATTTGATGATCCCGGAGGGTCCGTAAGAAAATATGAAACTTGGGCGTATGTCTGGAATCGAATTCCGAGGTCCCAAGTCCGAGAAATGAATTTTTAAAGAAAATTATTTCCTGAAAAATATAAAGGCTTTTGAAAATAAAATTTTATGTGAAACCTGTGTTATCGGGCCCATATTATGGTTCCGGAGCCCGGAACAGGTTCAACATATTTTATATGTGTTATCTGTGAAATTTGGTAAGAAACAGACTTAGTTTGACGTGATTCGGATCGAAAATGGAAAATTTAGAAGTTTTGGAAGTTTAAAAGAATTTCATTGATTTTGAGATTTAATTCGATGTTTATGATGTTATTTTGGTGTTTTGATTACTTGAATAAGTCCATAGGATGTTTTTGAGATTGTGTGCATATTTGGTTTTGAGCCACGAGGGCTCGGGTGAGTTTCGGGTAGATGTCGGAGTGCAAAACATAGAAAAAAAAATCTGATGTTTTGGCAATTTTCTGGTGTTTGATGTGTTACACTATGCGATCGCATAGGTGTAGTTGCTATTGCATAGCAGTGTGTGAGGGGGGTGAGACTTTTGCACTATGCGATCGCATAGGCATAACTGCGATCTCATAGGAGGTTAGGAAGCTAGGGGGTGGTCAGTTTTCTTGTGCGATCACGTTTGTCCTTCTGTTATTGCAAAGCTTAGGGGAACTTCCACTGTGCGATTGCATTTCTCCTTTCACGATCGCACAGGTATAAACTGCCCAGTCATTTTAAAACCCCAAAACAGAATACTTACACGGGATTTAACCCATTTTTCTCAAACTTCTTCTTCCCCAACCCTCTTAGACAAATTTGGAGCACCTTTTCCACTATAGCTTCATAGGTAAGTAATCTTAACTTCATTTTCTTCCATTTTCATCAACAATTATTAGATTCAATGCCTAAAATCATGGAATGAAAGGGTAGAAATTGGGGTTTTGGGTAGAGTTAGGGCTTTTTGAATTTTGGGGAATTTGACCTCATTTTGGGGTCGGATTTCAAAATAAATTGTATATTCGGTCTCGTGGGGGAATGGGTGATTGGGTTTTTGACCGAGCCTTGTGTTTGAGCCAAACAGGACCGGGGTCAAATTTTGGAATTTTTGGAAGAATGTTGGAAAATCTATAATTAGGCTTTGGAATTGAATTGTTGAGTAATTATTGATATTATTGAGTCGATTATGTATAGATACGATTGTTTCGGAGTCGGATTCGAGAGGAAAAGCGGTGCTAGAGGCTTGATTTGCATTCTTGGATCCGAGGTAAGTGTTTGGCCTAACCTTAGCTTGAGGGAATAGGTGTTGAGTCATATGTGCGAAGTGTTATTATCATGTTCAATATATAGGTGAGGTGACGAGTACCTATACCTTGTTGTCAAGCATGCATGTGAGTCATATCTTATGGTATATGTGTTTTTCTTCGATATCCACTGTGTTATGAAGTATATTTCATTTCGGAGATTATAAAATTGTTGGAAATACTTGGTTGTGAACACTGTTGAATAGTTTTCCGGTTGAGGATTATTTAGTTATGTTGTACATTCAGTGAGATTGGTTATAGTTGTGTCCCTTGCCAGGACGGTGATATTTCTGTTATTGTTCTCTTGCCGCGATGTTGTAAAATTATGGTTTGTTTGTGGTCCTTCTTTGCCAAATAGTTGTTCTGGTTATTGTTTGGGTGAGGAAGAGTGTAAAGCATGAAGGGTGATGCCGTGTATTTATTTATTTCATTGTGAGGATGAGAGTGTAAAGCATGAAGGGTGATGCCATGTCATGATTTTATATTTTTAAAAGCACGAACGGGTGATGTCGTGCCATGATATGAGAGATAATGCACGAAGGATAATGCCGTGCCATGATATTGTGAGGTAAAATCATGAAGGGTGATGCCGTACACTTGTTTTGGTGAGAACGAGAGTAAAGCACGAAGGGTGATGTCGTGCACTTGTTTGTTCTCTGTTATTTTGATATTAGACGGTCGTCATGTTCTGTTGCTCAATAATTATTTTCCCCTTTATACCCCAGCATATTTTCCCCGTATTTGTACTTAACTGTTTTACTTCCTACCGTTATTCCTTTTATATATTATTGAATTGCACAGGTGTTTATTATTTGTCGTGTCCTAGCCTCGTCGCTACTTCGCCGAGGTTAGGCTCGGCACTTACTCAGTACATGGGGTCGGTTGTACTGATGCTATACCTGCACTTCTTTATGTTGTGCAGATTACGGTACCGGACCCGGTGGACAGTGATCGAGGGAGTATCCTTCAGTACACATGCGACACTGAGGTAGTCCTACAGGCATCCGCAGGCCTTGGCGTGACCTCCTATCTCATTCCTTTTTCTTTCTGTCTTCTCTTGTATTTCTGGGATAGTTGTATTGTTTATTTAGATTTTGTTTTTAGTATTCTTAGACAGTCCGTGTATTTGTGGTGCCAGTTCTGGGGTGTTACTAAGGATTTTGTAGTATCAGATACTTGAAGATGTTATATTTCATAGCTTCCGCATGGTTATCTATACTTGTTATCACTTATGGCTTTTTCTTTAAATGCCTAATAATAAGGAAATAAACATGTTAACTAGAACGCTGGCTTGTCTAACGGGTTCAACATTAGACACCATCACGGTCCCGGCGGTGGGATTTCGGGTCGTGACAGTTGGTATCAGAGCACTAGGTTTCCTAGGTCTCACAATTCATGGACAAATTTTGTAGAGTCTGAGGGATCGGTACGGAGACGTATGTACTTATCCCCTAGAGGCTGCAAAGTTAGGAATAACTTCACATTTCGTCTTCTCTGTCGTGCGGTTTGAATTCTCAATACTAACTGATTTTCTATTATATTCTCTCGCAGATGGAGAGAACGCATGCTTCTTCCTCTACCGATCAGCAGCTCGATCCTCCTATTGCAGCTCCTACAAGGGGCCGAGGACGAGGCCGAGGTCGTGCTAGAGGACGAGGCAGAGCCAGGGCTCAGCCCAGAGCAGCAACCCCAGTAGAGGACCCACAGGCAGACTTTGCCGGTGAGATTCCTTCTCAGGCAGTTCCAGTCGGACCAGCTTAGGTCCCAGAGAGGTTCATTGCCACCCCAGTTCTTCAGGACGCTCTGGTCCGTTTAGTGGGACTTATGGAGAGCGTGGCTCAGGCTGGTCTTCTTCCTACTGCACCAGCCGTCTCTCAAGCTGGGGGAGGGACCCAGACTCCTGCTACCCGCACACCAGAGAAGCTAGCTCCTCAGTTCCAGACTCCAGCACCTCAAGAAGCTGGAGCAGCTCAGCCGAGTTTTGTGGCACAGACAGTTGAGGGGGCAGTTATGTCTACCGACGCTTTGTGGAGATTGGATCGGTTACCAAGCTATTTCTTACTACATTTACTGGTGCACCATCAGAGGATCCCCAGGATTTCTTGGGCAGCTGCTATGAGGTTCTTCGGAACATGGGCATCGTGGAGTCCAATGGAGTTGATTTTGCTACATTCCGTCTTTCTGGTACCGCCAAGACTTGGTGAAGGGATTTTTGTTTGACCAGACCGGCTAGGTCTTCCCCTTTGACTTGGGCTCAATTTTTCAAGTTATTCTTGGAGAAGTTTCTACCAATTACCCAGAGGGAGGATCTTAGGAGGCAGTTTGAGCGCCTCTAGTAGGGATCTATGACTGTTACACAGTACGAGACCAGGTTCATCACTTTGGCCCGACATGCTATCATGATACTCCCCACTGATCGTGAGAGGGTGAGGAGGTTTATTGAGGGTCTAGCTCAGCCTATTAGATTCCAGATGGCCAGAGAGACACGTACTGATATTTCATTCCAGGAGGCGGCCAATGTGGCCAGGCGTATTGAGATGGTCTTATCACAGGGCAGTGGTCAGGGGTCTGACAAGAGACCTCGCCATTCTGGTCGATTCAGTGGTGCCTCATCTGGAGGCAGAGATTCCTTTGGCATAGGTCATCCTCCTAGGCCATTCCAGTCGGCACTTCAGGTATCCTGCAGTGCACCATCAGCTCCTATCAGTACACCACCGCTTCAGAGCTTCCAGGGTGGTTATTCTGGTTGACAGGGACAGCTTCAGAGCCAGCAGCCTCAGCAGCAGAGGGCTTGTTACTCTTGTGGTGATCCAGGGCACATTGCTAGGTATTGTCCCCGAGCTTCTGGTAGTTCTCAACATCCGGGTTCCCGTGCTTTGATTCCTACACCAGGTGCACCCCACCCCCTCAGCCAGCTAGGGGTGGAGGTCGAGGTGCCAGAGGTGGAGGCTAGATAGTTAGAGGTGGAGGGCAGGCCACGAGAGGTAGAGGTCAGCCCGCAGTGGGTAGACCCAGAAATGTTCAGGTTGGAGGGGCTCCGCCCCGATGCTATGCTATTCTTGCATGGCCTGAGTCTGAGGCTTCTGATGCAGTTATTACAGGTATGGTTTCATTTTGCAGCAGAGATGCTTCAGTTTTATTTGATCCGGGTTCTACATTCTCATATGTGTCTTCATATTTTTCCCCTTATCTGAGCATGCCCCGTGATTCCCTAAGTACTTCTGTATATGTGTCTATCCCGGTGGGTGATTCTATTATGGTAGATCGAGTCTACCGTTCATGCTTAGTGGTTATTGGTGGTATGAAGACTCATGTAGATCTTTTGCTTCTTGATATGGATGACTTCGATGTTATTTTGGGGATGGATTGGTTATCCCCCTAGCATGATATTCTGGACTGTCATGCCAAGACAGTGACATTGGCCTTGATATGAGTACCTCATTTGGAGCGGAGAGGAACTCCTAGTCATTCTTTCGGTAGAGTTATTTCATATATGAAGGCTCGGCGTATGGTCGAGAAGGGTTGCTTGGCCTATTTGGCCTATGTTCGTGATTCTAGTGCTGAGGTTCCTTCTAATAGAGTTTGTGCCTGTGGTTCGTGAGTTTTCAGAGGTGTTCCCTGCTGACCTGCCAGGTATCCCACCCGACAGGGATATTGACTTTTGCATTGAGTTGGCTCCGGGTACTCAGCCCATTTCTACTCCGCCATATCGTATGGCCCCGCCAAAGCTGAAAGAATTGAAGGATCAGTTGCAGGATTTGTTGGATAAAGGCTTCATCAGGCCTAGTGTTTCCCCTTAGGGTGCCCCAGTGTTGTTTGTTAAGAAGAAAGATGGCTCAATGAGGATGTGTATTGACTACCGACAGTTGAACAAGGTTAATATTAAGAATAAGTATCCTTTGTCGAGGATTGATGACTTATTTGACCAGCTTCAGGGTGCTACAGTGTTTTCCAAGATTGAGTTGAGATCTGGTTACCATCAGCTGAGGATCAGGGCGTCTGATGTCCCTATGACAACTTTTCGCACTTGATATGGGCATTATGAGTTCTTGGTGATGTCATTTGGGTTGACAAATGCCCCCGCTGCTTTTATGGAGTTGATGAATCGGGTGTTCAGGCCCTATTTTGACTCATTTGTGATTATTTTTATTGATGATATTTTGATTTACTCCCATACATGCGAGGAGCATGAGCAGCACCTTCGATTCGTCCTCCAAACTCTGAAGGATAGTTAGTTGTATGCCAAATTTTCCAAGTGTGAGTTCGGGTTGAGTTCGATTACATTTCTAGGCCATGTGGTATCATCACAGGGTATTCAGGTGGATCCCAAGAAGATTTCAGTAGTCAAAGATTGGCTTAGGCCCACTTCAGCTATAGAGATCCAGAGTTTCTTGGGCTTAGCAGGTTATTATCGCTGATTTGTGGTGGCCTTTTCATTTATTGCAGCCCCGATGACTAGGTTGACTCAGAAGGGTTCCCTGTTCAGGTGGTCAGATAAGTGTGAGGTGAGCTTTCAGAAGCTCAAGACAGCCTTGACCACGGCATCGGTGTTAGTTTTTCCCACAGGTTCAGGGCCATATACCGTGTATTGTGATGCTTCACGGGTTGGACTTGGTGCAGTGTTGATGCAGGATGGCAAGGTTATAGCTTATGCTTCACGTTAGTTGAAGGTTCATGAGAAGAACTATCCAGTTCATGATTTGGAGTTAGCAGCTATTGTTCATGCATTGAAGATTTGGAGGCATTATCTGTATGGGGTGTCATGTGAGGTGTTCAAGGATCATAAGAGTTTAAAGTATTTGTTCAAGCAGAAGTAGTTGAGTATGAGGCAGATGAGATGGTTATAGGTCTTGAAGGACTATGACATTACCATCTTATATCATCCGGGGAAGGCCAATGTGGTGGCCGATTCCTTGAGCCGGAAGTCAGCCAGTATGGGTAGTCTTGCTTATCTATGAGTCAAAGAGCGGCCACTTGCTTTGGATGTTCAGGCTTTGACCAACCGGTTCATGAGGTTGGAGGTTTCTGAGACTAGCAGTGTTTTGGCCCATATTGTGGCCCGTTCTTCATTGTATGATCGTATTCGGGCCAGTCAGTATGATGATCTTCATTTATGTGTTCTTAGAGATACGATCCGGCATAGAGGTGCCAAGCAGGTCACAGTTGATGATGAGGGAGCTTTGAGGATGCAGGGTCGTATTTATGTACCTGATGTTGATGGCATTCGGGAGTTGATATTACAAGAGGTCCATAGTTCCCAGTATTCCATTTATTCGGGAGCCGCAAAGATGTACCAGGACTTGCGGCAACATTATTGGTGGCGGATGATGAAGAAGGATATTGTAGCATATGTAGCTTGGTGCTTGAACTGTCAGCAGGTTAAGTACGAGCACTAGAGACCTGGTGGTTTGATGCAGCAGATTGAGCTTCCTGAGTGGAAGTGGGAGCGTATCACCATGAATTTTGTAGTTAGACTTCCACGGACTCGGAGGATGTTTGATATGGTATGGGTCATTGTGGATAGGCTGACCAAGTCAGCACACATCATTCCTGTATCAGTTTCGTATTCTTCGGAGAAGTTGGCAAAGATCTACATCAGGGAGATTGTTCGGCTACATGGTGTGCTTATGTCCATTATTTCTGATCGAGGTACTCAGTTTACCTCCCATTTCTGGAGATTATTTCAGCGTGAGTTGGGCACACGGGTTGATTTGAGCACATCATTTCATCCTCAAACGGACGGACAGTCCGAGTGTACCATTCAGATCTTGGAGGATATGTTGCGAGCTTGTGTCATTGATTTTGGAGGTTCATGGGACCAGTTCTTGACTTTAGCTGAGTTTGCCTACAACAACAGCTATCAGTCGAGCATTCAGATGGCTCTGTATGAGGCGTTGTATGGTAGGCGGTGTCGATCGACAGTCGGGTGGTTCGAGCCAGGAAAGGCTATATTGTTGGGTTAAAAGTTAGTCCAGGATGCCTTGGACAAGGTGAGGATCATTCAGGATAGACTTCGCACAGCTCAGTCTAGGCAAAAGAGTTATGCGGATCGCAAAGTTTGTGATTTGGCATTCATGATACAAGATCGGGTATTTCTTCAAGTGTCGCCCATGAAGGGCGTGATGAGGTTCGGAAAGAACGGCAAGTTGAGCCCTAGGTACATTGGTCTATTTGAGATTATGGACAAGGTGGGAGAGGTGGCCAACAGAATTGCTTTTCCACCTAGTCTATCAGCCGTACACTCAGTGTTTCATGTATCTATGCTTCAGAGGTATATTGTTGATCCCTCTCATGTACTTGACTTCAGCGGTGTCCAGTTGGACAAGGATTTGACTTATGAGGGGGAGCCGGTAGCCATATTAGCTCGGCTGGTTCGTCAGTTGAGATCGAAGAGTTATCCATCGATTCGTGTTCAGTGGAGAGGTCAGCCTATTGAGGCAGCTACCTGCGAGTCTGAGTCCGATATGTGGAGCCGATATACACATCTTTTCCCTGATTCAGGTACCTTTCTATGTCCGTTCGAGGACGAACGATTATTTTAGAGGTGGAGATTGTGATGACCCAAAAGGTCATCCCGTGTAATTTTAGCTAAATATGTGTTCTAACACCGTGACAACCTCCTGTTATCCCACCTCGATGTATGTGCGCAGCCTGGGCGTGTAGCCGAAAAGCCGTTATGTGAAAATGGATAAAATGAAGATATTTATAATAATTATTTGAATAAAGTTGACTTTGGTCAACATTTTGGTAAACAGACCCGAACCCGTGATTTGACGGTCCTGGAAGGTCCGTAGGAAAATATGGGACTTGGGCGTATGCCCGGAATCGAATTCGAGGTCCCAAGTCCGAGAAATGAATTTTTAAAGAAAATTGTTTCCTGAAAAATATAAAGGCTTTTGAAAATGAAATTTGATGTGAAACCTGTGTTATCGGGCCTGTATTATGATTTTGGAGCCCAGAACAGGTTCAATATGTTTTATATGTGTTATCTGTGAAATTTGGTAAGAAACAGACTTAGTTTGACGTGATTCAGATCGAAAATGGAAAATTTAGAAGTTTTTGAAGTTTAAAAGAATTTCATTGATTTTGAGGTTTAATTTGATGTTTATGATGTTATTTTGGTATTTTGATTACTTGAATAATTCTGTAAGATGTTTTTGAGGTTGTGGGCATATTTGGTTTTGAGCCCTGAGGGCTTGGGTAAGTTTCGGGTAGGTGCCAGATTGCAAAACATAGAAAAAAAAATCTGGTGTTTTAGCAATTTTCTGGTGTCTGATGTGTTACACTATGCGATCGCATAGGTGTAGTTGCGATCGCATAGCAGTCTGTGTGGGGGTGATACTATTGCACTATGCGATCGCATATGCATAGCTGCGATCGCATAGGAGGTTAGGAAGTTGGGGGGAGGGGGGGGCTGGTCAGTTGTCTTGTGCGATCACGTTTTTCCTTCTGCGATCGCAAAGATTAAGGGACCTTCCACTGTATGATCACATTTCTCCTTTCGCGATCACACAGGTATAAAACGCCCAGTCATTTTAAAGCCCCAAAATAGAATACTTACACGGGATTTAACCCATTTTTCTCAAACTTCTTCTTCCCCAACCCTCTTAGGCGATTTGGGAGCACCTTTTCCACCATATCTTCATAGGTAAGTAATCCTAACTTCATTTTTCTTCCATTTTCATCAATAATTATTACATTCTAGACCTAAAATCATGGAATTAAAGGGTAGAAATTGGGGTTTTGGGTTGAGTTAGGGCTTTTTGAATTTTTGAGAATTTGACCTCATTTTGGGGTCGGATTTCAAAATAAATTGTATATTCGGGCTCGTGGGGGAATGGGTGATCGGTTTTTGGTCCCAACCTCGAGTTTGAACCAAGCGAGCCCGGGGTCGAATTTTGGAATTTTTGGAAGAATGTTGGGAAATCTATAATTAGGCTTCGGAATTGAATTGTTGAGTAATTGTTGATATTATTGAGTCGATTATATATAGATACGATTGTTTTCGAGTCGGATTCGAGAGGAAAAGCGGTGCTAGAGGCTTGATTTGCATTCTTGGAGTCGAGGTAAGTGTTTGTCCTAACCTTAGCTTGAGGGAATAGGTGTTGAGTCGTATGTGCTACGTGTTATTATCATGTTCAATGTATAGGTGAGGTGACGAGTACCTATACCTTGTTGTCAAGCATGACCGTGAGTCATATCTTATGGTATATGTGTTTTTCCTCGATATCCATTGTGTTATGAAGTATATTTCATTTCGTAGATTGTAAAATTGTTGGAAATACATTGTTGTGAACACTGTTGAATAGTTGTCCGGTTGAGGATTTTTGGTTGTGTTGTACATTCAGTGAGATTGGTTATAGTTGTGTCCCTTGTCGGGACGATGATAATTCTATTATTGTTCCTTGCCGGGATGTTGTAAAGTTAATGTTTGTATTGTGGTCCTTCCTTGTCAAATCGTTGTTCTGCTTATTGTTTGGGTGAGGAAGAGTGTAAAGCACGAAGGGTGATGTCGTGTATTTATTTATTGCATTGTGAGGATGAGAGTGTAAAGCACGAAGGGTGATGTCATTCCATGATATGAGAGATAATATTCGAAGGATAATGTCGTGCCATGATATTGTGAGGTAAAAGCATGAAGGGTGATGTCGTGCACTTGTTTTGGTGAGGACGACAGTAAAGCACGAAGGGTGATGTCATGCACTTGTTTGTTCTCTGTTTTTATTTTGATATTAGACGGTCGTCATGTTCTGTTACTCAATAATTGTTTCCCCTTTGTACCCCAGCATGTTTTCCTTGTATTTGTATTTAACTGTTTTACTTCCTACCGTTATTCATGTTATATATTATTGAATTGCATAGGTGTTTATTATTTGTCATGTCCTAGCCTCGTCACTACTTCGCCGAGGTTAGGCTCGGCACTTACTCAGTGCATGGGGTCGGTCGTACTGATGCTACACTTGCACTTCTTTATGTTGTGCAGATTACGGTACCAGACCGGATGGACAGTGATCGAGGGAGTATCCTTCAGTCCACAGGTGACACTGAGGTTGTCCTGCAGGCGTCCGCAGGCCTTGGCATCATTTCCTATATCATTCCTTTTTCTCTCTGTCTTCTCTTGTATTTCTGGGACAGTTGTACTGTTTATTCAGACTTTGTTTTTAGTATTCTTAGACAATCTGTGTATTTGTGATGCCAATTCTGGGGTGTTACTAAGGATTTTTTAGTATCAGATACTTGAAGATGTTATATTTCATAGCTTCCGCATTGTTATCTATACTTGTTATCACTTATCGTTTTTTTCTATATTCTTAATAATAAGGAAATAAACATGTTAACCAGAACGTTGGCTTGTCTAGCGGGTTCAATGTTAGATGTCATCACGGTCCCGACAGTGGGATTTAGGGTCGTGACATTGTCATTGGATGCTGCGTATGACAAAGAAGAACACAGGTCTTTGGAAAGTGGGTAAATACATTCCCACCCACAGATGTGAAATGGACACATTCAATAGGAATCACTACAACTTGGATATTGACTTGATTTCTCTTGTCCTTATTCCACATCTTGAAGCGTCCATAAGGTATAAAATTGAAGAGTGCATTACATCAGTTCACCAGGAATATGGCCATACCATTACCAAAAGAAAGGCATTTCTCGGGCGCAAACGTGCATTTGAAATTGTTTATGGTAACTGGGATAAGTCATTTACAGCTCTACCCAGGTACATGGCCGCACTGCAACACTTTAACCCCAGGACAATTGTTGAATGGAAGCTTGAGCGGAGTCCGGGAAAACCACAATATATATTCAATTACATGTTCTGGGCATTTAAACCAACAATTGATGGTTTTCCGCATTGCCGGCTGGTAATATCCATAGACGCCACTCATGTCTATGGAAATTATGATATCAAGTTGTTGATAGCCGTTGCAGTAGATGCTAATGGACAAATATTTCCTCTAGCTTTTGCTATTTACGCCAATGAAAGCCAAGAGACGTGGACGCTGATTTTGAGCCATTTGAAAGAGCACGTTGTCAAACAGCGTTATGGTATTTGTCTAATATCTGATCGGCATGGTGGTATCTTATGTTCTATAGATAACTTGCATGCATGGAAGAACCTTATTCCTACCATTGTTACTGTGTGAGGCACTTGAAGGCCAATTTCTATAAGGCACATCCCAATAAGGATCTGCATGATTTGATGTAGATGACAGCAACAGACCACCAAGAGCAAAAATTCTGGAGGCACATGGAATCTATCAGGCAGAAACACGAGAGAGCCTATCATTGGTTGATGCGACATGAGCTTCACAAGTGGACTTTGCATGCGGATGATGGAAGAATATGGGTAATTCTTACTACAAACGTGTCAGAGTCTTACAACGGGTTATTGAAGTCGGCAAGAGGATTGCCTGTCACTGTCATGGTGCGGATGTCGTTCAAGAAGATGGCGGAGAGGTTTCTTGAAAGGGCTGCAGCTGCAACGTCATTGATGGAAAGGGGTGTTGAATTTATAACACTGCCGATGAAGGGATTTGAGAAATACAGGTGGTGAACCCATTGACATTCATTTCTACAATATGATCACGATAGAAATATTTTTGAAGTCCGCACCGCTATCCATCAAAATCGGGGGAATAATGTACATACCATAAATAAATCTAGAAGGTTATGCTCTTGTGGGAAATGGTCCATCAACCACATGTCGTGCTCACATGCCATTAGGTGCTTTCAAAATATTAGTTTAGGGTCAACCAACTATGTTGATAAACAATATAGTGTTGTTGCATACTTAAACACCTATAGTGAGCAGTCGCAGCCAGTGGGTGCTGAGCATTATTTGTCGTCGGAACCATTTAAAATGGTGCGTAACAAAGATTTTTTTGCGTCGAATACAGGTGTAGAAGAGAACACGTATACAGAACCAAATGGATGTTAGCGATACCGTTTATGCGCGCAAATGTGGTATATGCTCGCACACAGGACACGACCGTCGAAAATCTCCTTCAGCTGGCTTGGGTGGCGGTGGTAATTAATGCATTTCTCCCTCTCGTTCATGTAATCAAAAATAATATTGGATTAACAAATGGAAAAATATGTGAATATATTTGATAAATATAGTTCAAAAATAGTTGAGTTAAAGGAAGATTTTTTATAAATATGGGAATATATATAGCTCGGTTAAATACTACGTTATGTGTGTTGTCTTTTCAAACTGAAAAGCTGCCCGCCTGTGAAAAAGTTGTTTTGTATCCGAAAGAATCTTTAACACACAAAGCATAGTGCAGTTAAATACTACGTTATGTGTTAGCATAGCGCGGTTAAATACTTTTTTATGTGTGTGGCCTTACCTATAAATAACATGCGCATTCTAATTATTTTTTGCGCTTAACACTAACCAATAGCAAAACTTTCCATAAAAGCAAGATTTTTTTATGCTTTAACAAATGTCTGAACGCCTTTATGTACCAAGGTGCCAGTGCGGCAAAAAATGTATGATGATGGGCTGTTGAGATGATGGCAAAGTTGGACGCCGCTACTAGATGTGTGTGAACAAGTTTTATAGGGTTACCGACGAACGTTTTTGCAATTTTGAGGTATGGATTGATGTACCTTGTAAACAAGAATGCTACAAACGATCTTTGCAGTTTTTTCATGATTTGACCAAAAACAGTGGGAATATGAAAAAGAATATAAATGAGAAATTGCGGAGTTGAAGAAGAAACTAAAAGAGGTAGAATTAGTAAAAAATAAGCTGGAAGAGAAATTTAAGTGGTTGGAGCAGACTAAACAATGACATGTATGTGTTGAGTGTACTACCTTATCTTTATGGTTCCCATGTTATATATTTTTATTAGTTGTACTGAATTTAAATTATGTTAAGTTGCTATGTTTGTATTTGTGTTGTAGTATTAAAATAAAAAAGTAACGTGGAAATAAAAATATAATGTGCATATTATGTAAACATAAAAAATTGTTGTTATTATTTACATAAAATATAAAAAAAAATTAATGTGTCGCACAGCCTGTGTGCTTCAATGCATCTGTTGGTCTGAGGCGCATCCCATCCCACCCAACTACGTTATCAGGATCATCCTCATCATGTTGCCTCTTTATATCAGGATGCGCTACAACATGATCATCAGTGGTGCTGGCAGGATCAGTAGAAGGGGTTGTCGGTCCAGTAGAAACCTACAGAAAATAATTCAACTCAATATAGGAAAGTATATATTAAGTCACAACAAATTAAATTGTCTTACCATGGTCTCGTCGGGCTCCTGAATATAATCATCCGTCGCAGCCATGTCAGAATCGCACAAAGCGGCTTCCGTGACGGGCGGGGATGAAGCCTTAATAAGAAAATTAATAAAGTTATGGAAAATAAATGATAAAAGAAAAAACAAATTTAAATTTAATACTAATAAGAACTTACCTACGCCTGTGAAAGCTCCCCAGCACCCCTTGATGATGAGCCATAACTCAGCAGGCGCCCACTATCCAAATCTCGGGTCGGCCGATCCTCAGCAGCGGTCGATGGGCTTGGAAAGTATGCATCCTAATCCTCTCTGGTAAGGTCCGTGCCCGTGATCAATAGTGGACCTGACGGGGTCACCTGCGAAGTCCCTGGAGTGAGCTACATCCCAAGGCTGTATGACGGCCTGCTGCTAGGATACTCGTCCGGCTCATAGAGGTCACCTGGCAGATCAGCATCAACATCATCAACAGGGGCCTCAACTCCCCCTTACTGAGGACCACCTCATCGCCGCCCACGACCCCGTGCGGCAGCCCTGCCTCATGGGAACCCCCACCTCGAGGGGCACCCCTGCCTCGTCGGGAACCCCTACCCCATGCGACACCCCTACCTCGCTGGTACTGCTTTGGAACCACATAAGTAGGGCCGTGTCCCAAGCGCCGATTCTCTCGAGCTCGCTGCAGTGTCCGGGCAGCCACCTCTGCAATCTGCCAACCGTAATTGTGCAAAGCGGCCGCTCCCTCGCCGGCATGCTGCTGCATCTGCAGTTCTGTCTGGTAGAATATATGTACGCTAATAACCTGCACAACGTATAAAATATAAACTACAGAACACTATGTTACAGTTATATAATTAATAATAGCAGAAAACATACCGAGGCCTCGTGCCATCCGGTGTATGGAACGTACCGACCGCCAGCTTGATGAATGGGATTCCTGACAAAAAGTTGGGTCGCGGCGGTACCAAGGCATATAGAGCTGAATAGTCTCCGTCTTCTGTGAGGGGGGGGGGGGGGGGGGGGGGGGGGGAGTCAGGTCAGATCGCCAGTCCCAAGTATGGACCTACGCCTCTAGCCATGCTACATATGCGTTGTCCACCCTGGAACGATCATCCCGCTGATAATGTATGGGCTCCCATGTAGGCCCTCTCTTTATGTACTGAGGACGGTCAAACTGGCGAAGTACCCGCTCTGTGGCATGCTGGTCCACAATATCGAGGCACATCAGCGGGATGGAAGTGCTCCAAATCAGTCCGCCGGCCAAGCAATAATCGGGAAGGCAACCTATCAAGTCGTCGATGTATGGCGTCCAGAATAACTATCAAATAATAACATAAAACTTGAGTATGCACAACACATGTGAAGCTATACCAAGTAAAGTTAGGTACTTATTTACCTGTGTGCCCTCCAGCATATCCAACACATCCCTGCAAAAGGGTAGATTATACCGAGCCTTGTAATCTCGTACATATCCACGCCGGAGAGCCCACCTCCTAGATAGAGGGAGAAACAGAGGTGGTACATCCAAAGTTAATGGTGGTAGAGGTGGCTACAACTGCAGGAGTCACTCACAGGCCCAAACCTAAAATTACAAAGTTGACGTAAAGTTTAAAATAAATTCTTACTAGATAGAATTGGAAGGAATGAACAGAGTATTCGAATATTTTTTCACATGTAGAAGCGGAAAAAATCCACATACGTCATGTTGGGTGCCCGTGCTCGCCCGACACAAATGCCTATACAAGTAGGCGAGAACAGCAGCACCCCAGTTGTACCGGGGTAAATCATCTAGCAGCTGGAGATGATGAAGAAATCACAAGCTGACTAGGTTCCCCGAAGTGCTTGGGAACAAGACCCCCCCAAGTAGAAGGAGTAGCAGCAACCTCGTAAACCGGTGAATATGCAGATCATCTATCTCGCCGGTGATGTTGGGGTGCAATATCTCCAAATGTTATTGAATAGCTGTCAAACTCATGCGAATGGCCCCTAAGTATGCAGTCTTATCCTATGGCCTGAAACCAGTGAACTGTTGTAGCATGTCCAAATACTGCCCACGCATCATCTCTCTCATGCCCTGAGGCAGTGCAACGGGCAGTCCATCAACGGGAAGCCTATATAAAACCTCCACGTCCTACAGCGTGATGGTGGCCTCGCCAATGGGCAGGTGGAAAGTGTGCGTCTCTGGTCGCCACTGCTCTATTAGGGCCATGATCAAAGACCAGTCGAGCTGCAGTCGGCCGATCTAAAAAATCCTGTAGAAGCCCGTATCCCACAAGCGCTGGACTACACGAGGATGGAGATCTCAGTCCTTCATAAAATCCCACATGTCGTCCACTCTCTTGGTGCGGAGAGTCTAGGCCAGGAACTCTCCCTCCCATATGTAGGCGGACCTATGATCGTCCTATAACACTAATAGCTCATCAGAGAAGGTCCGGGATGCTTAGGCGACATGCCCATGTTGTCTACTGTAAATTAAACAACATTAATTGTATGTTTGATATGTAAATTAAATGATTATTTTTTATAATTATATAATATTTAATTGGACAAAGTATGTATCTATGGGTTCCAGGCTCGATATTTGAGGCCCAGTAGCACCAAGCTATCCTGAATTCTTATGTGTGTCAATTTTAATATTTTATATGTTAGTTTCATAATTTTATATGTTTGTTTTGTAAATTAAATAATTAAATTTTGTAAATTGGACAGAGTTTGAGTTTGATCTATCCGTATAAGAGATACTTAAACTACATGGATTCTATGTTAAAAGGCTCTACATTTTACTATGCTAAAAGAGCACTATATTACTAGTCTTTAAGAAAATAAATAATCTAAACTAGATAAAAATAATAAATATATTTAATCACAAAACATTCACAAAAATACATATAAAACAGTAAAAGAAATTTATTAACATTTTTATTAACAAATAATAATGATTTCTTCATTTTTACATATTTTTTTAGAACACTAATATCTTAGTCCGGATAAAAATAACATATTAGTTTAATCGCAAAAAAAGCACAAATAACATGGAAACACATTCAAAACAACTAATATGCATTATTATACGAGTTTCGACATAAACTAAATCGGAATACCTCGATTTATGTTTTTCAGAAATTGATGAATTGAAAATTTGAACCCGAAACAAGTGAACCACAATAATAGAAGGCTTGGCTAGGATGTAGGACCTACTATCTTATATTTTTGTGTGACGGGTGAGGTCCACTATAATTTTTTTGGATGAAATTTTGAGGGCGGGGGGGACCGTTCTGTGGTTTTGTAAAAATGGGGTAGGGGACTGGTTCGTTGATCGTAGGAAGAAGAAGGTGGCCCTTTTTATCTATGTATAGCGCGATATATAACATCGCTATATATATAGCACTTTTATATATCATGCTATGTATAGCTGTCTTATCAGTCCAGCATAATGCGGTTTAAAAAAGCGTTATATACATATAACACTCTTTAAAAGAGTGTTATACATAAAAAGGTAACCTTTTTTAAATGCATTTCGTCACACTTGTAAAAAAACCACAAATGGATTCTGGACTCCATATATTGTATCAATGTAGTTAAACAGTTAGTTATTTCGACATGTACCTAAATTACAAAACTTGAAAAACAAATGAATAAAAAATACTAAGTCATAGGGTGTCAGGGACCTAGGAATATGACAGTGCAAGGGTCATTGCTGAACAACATTTCCACACCAGTTTCATAACAATTGGAGGCAATATTAATGAGTCACGAAATAAAAACTTATATATCTTGTTTTTGTATATTTAATCACCTACCTATTTTTCAAAGAAGTTCAATTCTCAACACTATTTCAAGTAGAAAAATCTCTCTTGAAAACATTTGAATTTTCGGTTTCTCAACTTCAAAGATCAATCACTCTCGGAAGGAAATGATAGAGAGAATAACCAATTATGTGTTCTTAATACATGTTTTTCCTTGCTGCTCTAATATTTTTGGCTAAAGTGTTTTTCATTTCGGCTAACATATTTTTACACCTGTATACGGTTAAAATCGAGTATGTCTGATTTTTTGGGCTCGAAGGACTGCCTCGATATTAAGCTCATAATGAAGCGAGGTTGAGCTCGAAGATATGAAGACCAAAGGATCAAGATCAAGCATGACCGATATCGAGTAACGGAATAGCGAGATATCAGCGATCGACCATATAGCTCTCGGCGGGAATCTCGGGAGTGATGGAACCGCTAACGGTTATTGACATCAGTCATGGATTTTGTTTCCAAAATTAGAGTTGTGCCTTATTTAGGATTCCTCTACTCTATAAAGGGGAACCCCGTTCATTTGTAACTATCATATACACTTACTGAGAAATAATAATACGTTGCTCTTTACTTGCTTACACTTTTGAAACTGTTTTTATTGTTCTTAACATCCGATCTCGAGCTTGTTCATAATCGAGGTCGATATATCGCTGCAACACGGGTTTGACTTATCTTTACCATTCAATTCATTTATTTAATATGTCATTTATCAATTGGTATTGAATCAGATCACGTATCCTTAAAACCACACTAGAAGTTTAATTGTTACTCGTATCTCGAGGTAAACAGTTTGGCGCCCACCGTGGCTAAGGATAATAGTGATCATTCAGTGCTAATTCTAGTAAAACACACTATTTTACACTTGTTCTTGTCAAGGATTTTTGTTTTCAGGTTGAATCATGTTAAACTCACAAAACACATATACAAATAGCAACAATGGCCTCAGAGTCCATGGAGAAAACGAGATTGTTATCACTCCAGGAATCGAGGTGCCGCAGGTGAATCTCGGAGGAGCACCGCCCGACAACCCGGTTGATGTCAGTTCGCATGTTGCTTTCAATGCAGACTTAGGAGCAGACCCCGAAGGAAGTGTATGCAGAGAAGGTCGAACTGATGGTCGAGGTGCACAGGGAAGAAGAGACGAAGGAGTCAGTCTCCAAGTAATATTTGAAATGCTTCAAGCCCAACAAAACGGCATTGCTCAATTGCAGAATCAACACAGAGCACCAAGTAGGGTTGAACAGGAGGTTACTCGCCATAGCGAGCAGGTGCCTGAAATATTGGGTGATAATACCTCGACAACCGATCCTGCCATAATGTTGATGCTCGAGGAGCTCACTAAGAGAATAGAATCGGGAGAGAAGAAAATTCAGGCCAACGATAATAAGGTGGAAACCCACAATTTTCGAGTTGACCAGATGCCGGGGGCACCACCAATCTTAAAAGGAATGGATTCCAAGAAGTTTGTGCAAAAACCAGAGTGCGCCTCCGAAGCCCATCCCAAAGAAGTTTCGTATGCTTGATGTACCTAAATACAATGGGATTTCTGACCCCAATGAGCACATTACTTCGTATACATGTGCCATAAAAGGTAATGATTTGGAGGATGATGAAATCGAGTCTGTATTTCTGAAGAAGTTCTGAGAGACCCTGTCAAAGGGAGCCATAATTTGGTATCACAAGTTACCACCAAATTCTATTGATTCATTCGCCATGTTGGTGGATTCATTCGTAAAGGCACACTCTAGGGCCATAAAGTTTGTAATAAGAAAATCAGACCTCTTCAAAGTGAAGCATAGGGATAACGAGATGCTAAGGGAGTTCGTATCTTGATTCCAAATGGAACACATGGAGTTACCACCAGTGTCTATTCAGGCTTTCACCCAAGGATTGAATGAACGGAGTTCGATAGCATCACGCCAGCTGAAACAGAATTTGATCGAGTACCCAACTGTGACTTGGGCAGATGTTCACAACTAATATCACCCGAAGATTAGGGCTGAGAACGACCAATTGGGAGCCCTTTCAGGCTCAATGCATCCAAATTGGTTGACAAGTAAAAATCAGAGGTATGTCGGTAGAGAATCGAGGCCAAATAAAGAACGGTACCAGCCATATATTGCAGATTGGAGGAATAACGGTCCGGGATGTAACTCCGCCCGGAAAGATCGAAAGAGTGACCAAGGGAAAAATTCTTGGGGACTTATGAGTAAAACTGGATTCGACAAATATGCGGATCCCACAGAAGCACCTCAACAATCGGAGTACAATTTCAGCGTCGATGCATCAGGGATTGTCTCGGCTATCGGAAGGATCAAAGATACTAGGTGTCCAGACCGATACATACCGATCCCTCTCAAAGGAACCCAAATCTAATGTGTAAGTATCATGGCATAAATGTCCATAGGATCGAAGACTGCATGCATTCGAGTAAGAAAGTAGCTCGACTATTTAATGAAGGCCACCTTCGAGAGTTCCTCAGTGATCGAGCTAAGAATCACTTCAGAGAAAGAGATGCCAACAGAAAAAATGAACAAGAAGAACCTCAACATGTTATACACATGATCTTTGGTGGGGTTAACGTCCCACAAAGAAAAACGTACTCGAGACTATGTGCCTGAAGGAACATTATCATTCGATGACGAAGAAGCGGAAGGCATTTCTCAGCCGCACAACGACGCCTTGGTAATTACCATTTTATTAAATAAAGTTCAATTTAAGCGTGTTTTAGTGGATCCAGGTAGCTCGGAGAACATCATCGGGTCGAGGGTCATAGAGCAGCTTGGCCTGCAGGACCAAATTGTACCTACATCTCAAGTCCTAAACAACTTCAACATGGCTAGTGAAACAACAAAGGGGGACATAATCCTACCAGTAAATGTGGCTGGAACTATCCAAGATATGAAATTCCATGTCATTGAAAGCGACATGAGATATAATGCTCTACTAGGAAGGCCTTGGATCCACAACATGAGGGCAGTGCCATCGACCCTTCACCAAATGATGAATTTCCCAACGACGGATGGTGTGAAAATGGTTGACGGGGAACAACATGTTGCAAAGGAGATGTTTTCGGTCGATGAGGTAACGCAAATATCAACACCTTCGACTTCAGAAAATCGACCGCCAAAGATAAGCAGACGGCCAAATAGCAATCACCGCCTTCAGCCTCGACCAAATCGGAGAAACAGGTAGTGGAAGAAGAAGAGGATTTTCTAACTCCTCGGATTTTTGTTGTTCCCGAAGAGTCAAATGCAACCAAGTCAACGGTCGAGGAGCTAGAACAGGTGATACTAATCAAGTATCTGCCCGAACGAAAGACATGACAGGAATCCCACCGGAGATAACAACTCATCGATTGAGTCTGGATCCCAAGTTCAGACCGATAAAACAAAAGAGAAGACCCCAGTACGGGTAAAGCACGCCTTCATAAAGGACGAGGTAACCAAACTTCTCAAAATAGGATCCATTCGGGAGGTAAAATATCCCGAATGGTTGGCTAATGTAGTCGTAGTTCCCAAAAAGGGGAACAAACTCAAAATGTGTGTTGACTATAAGGACTTGAACAAAGCATGTCCAAAAGACTCTTTTCCATTTCATAACATCGATCGCATGATCGATGCCACGACCAGCCACGAGATCCTTACCTTTCTCGACGTCTATTCTGGGTACAATCAAATCCAGATGGACCCAGTAGACCAAGAAAAGACTTCTTTTATCACTATGGGACCTATTGTTATAATGTAATGCTCTTCGGGCTAAAAAATGCAGGATCTACATATCAACGCCTAGTTAACAAAATGTTCGAAGAACAAATAGGTAAATCAATGGAATTTTATATTGATGATATGTTAGTTAAGTCCCTGCGCACAGAGGACCATTTGACCCATTTGCAGGAAACATTCGAAATCTTGAGGAAGTACAACATGAAGCTCAACCCCGAGAAATGTGTTTTCGAGGTCGGTTCAGGAAAATTCCTCGGCTTCATGGTGTCAAATCGGGGAATCGAAATCAAACCCGATAAGATTAAGGACATCGAGGACATCACTGTCGTTAACAGTGTAAAAGTCGTACAAAGGTTAACCGGACGTATAGCTGCCTTGGGTCGATTCATTTCGAGGTCATCAGATCGAAGCCACATGTTGTTCTCCTTACTCAAAAAGAAAAGTGACTTCGCATGGACTCCAGAATGTCAACATGCATTGGAGGAATTGAAATGATACTTATCGAGCCCATCTCTGCTACACACTCTGAAGGCAGATGAGAAGCTTTACTTATACTTGGCGGTGCCTGAGATAGCGGTAAATGGTGTTCTGGTTCGAGAAGAGCAAGGTACGCAGTTTCCTGTTTATTACGTAAGTCTAACCTTAAGAGGTGCTGAAACTAGGTATCCACACTTAGAGAAGTTGGCACTTGTATTAATAAGTGCATCTAGAAAATTAAAACCTTTTTTCCAGTGTCACCCCATATGCGTGATAACCACTTATCCACTCCAAACTGTTTTGCACAAGCCCGAATTATCGGGCCGATTGGCCAAATGGGCCGTCGAACTCAGCGAGTACGATATCAAATATCAACCCCGAATGGCCATCAAGTCTCAAATTTTGGCGGACTTCGTGGCCGATTTTACGCCAACCCTTGTACCTGAAGTGGAAAAGGAACTTCTACTAAAATAAGGTACATCATCGGGGGTATGGACCCTCTTTACGGATGATGCCTCGAATGTGAAAGGGTCCGGGATCAGCATTGTTTTGAGGCCGAGTATGAGGCCATTATTGCAGGTCTCGAGCTAGCTAGAAGCTTGGGAGCGGAAGTTGTTGAAGCTAAATGAGACTCTCTACTGGTAGTGAACCAGGTAAATAGAACCTTCGAAGTTCGAGAAGATAGGATGCAAAGGTACTTAGACAAGTTGCAGGTAAACTTGAACCATTTTAAAGAGTGGACTCTACAACATATAGCTCGAGAACAAAACATCGAGGTTGATGCACTTGCCAATTTGGGATCATCGGTCGAAGAATATGAGATCAGCTCGGGGACTGTCCTCCAACTCTCGAGGTCTGTTATCGAGGAAGGACATGTTGAAATAAATTCTACGAGCTTAACTTGGTACTAGAGAAATAAATACATCGAGTACCTGAAGAAAAAAAAGCTTCCAGTTTTACTCTACACAAGAGTCGAGGGCCTTACAGACTAAAGCTGCCAGTTTTACTCTAGACAAGGACGGGACATTATACAGAAGGACGTTCGATGGTCCATTGGCGATATGCTTGGGACTGGGAGATACTGACTATGTTTTGCGAGAAATCCACGAAGGCACTTGTGGGAACCATTCGGGCACCGAGTCACTAGTTCGAAAGGTCGTAAGAGTAGGTTACTATTGGGATAGTATGGAAAAGACTCTAAGGAGTTCGTTCCAAGATGCAACAAATGTCAAAGGTTTTCACCAATGATCCACGAGCCTGGTGAACAACTTCACTCGGTCATATCTCTGTGTCCATTCATAAAATAGTTAATGGACACGTCGGCCCTCTGCCATTGGCCCCAGATAAAGCTAAGTTCATTTTATTTATGACTGACTATTTCTCTAAATGGGTTAAAACACAGGCCTTCGAAAAAGTTAGGGAAAAGGAAGTGATAGATTTCATATGGGATCACATCGCATGTCAATTTGGGATAACCACATAAATAGTATATGACAACGGCAAACAGTTCGTCGGCAGCAAAGTGACGAAATTCCTCGAAAATCATAAAATAAAGAGGATACTATCAACACCGTATCACCCTAGTGGGAATGGTCAAGCCGAATCAACGAACAAGAATATAATCCAAAACTTGAAGAAAAGAAAAGACTAAACGAAGCCAAAGGGAAGTGGAGGGAAATATTTCCCGACGTCCTATGGGCATATCGAACAACATCGAAGTCCAGTACAGGAGCAACCTCGTTTTCCTTGGTATGTGGCTCCGAATCCTTGATACCGGTCGAAGTCAGAGATCCCAACGCCAGGTTTTGACATGCAACAAAGAAGTCAAACCACGAGGCCATGAATACCAGCCTCGAGTTGTTAGATGAAAAATGAGAAGTTGCACTCGTTCGAATGGCAGCACAAAAGCAACGAATCGAAAGGTGCTACAACAGAAGAACCAACCTTCGACATTTCAGAGTCGGGGACTTAGTCCTAAGAAAAGTCACCATCAACACTCGAGATCCTAATGAAGAGAAACTCGGAATAGTGAACGGCGAACCACTGCGGAATAACTGGAACATATGACTTCTTAAACGATACTATTTCTAAGGTATGACTTTCTATTTTCTTTCATTTACATACATATTCGGATCTAACTCATTGCAGGAGTTTGACCTAAGACATCGAGACCTCAAGTTCTAAAGTACATATTGCACTCTTTTTCCCTTAGATCGATTTTTATCCCAAATGGGTTTTTTCAGCAAGGTTTTTAACGAGGCAACAATTATGTTCTATCTGAGGATAATCCAACAGTATCCAAGGCTTCTTTGCAATCAACCTCAAATATTGGGGGGCATCACCCTCGGATGTTATATGTTCGGGAAATGTACCTCGTATCGATGGGCATCGATAAGAAAAATTTGTAATGGGAGAAACGGTCAAATGAACCGTGTCCATATAGATTAGCCAAGCCCCCACAAAAAGACAAAAATGTACAAATTATTCAAAGAAGCATTCTTTTTTCTCAAACATTTCGTGTTTCAGAGAAAATTCTCTACTATACAAATCGCATACTTATGATTCTGATCTATTATGCAAAACTAACACTTGTGAAAAATGGCTCAAGATCCAAGCAAACATATACTTCAAACACTCGGGGACTACAGACTCAAGTTACCTAAATTCGAGTCACAAGACCTCAAAGAGGCACCACTCAATATATAGGCCAAGGCCATCATACTCGGAGACTAACATTTCGAACAAGTTCGAAATGTTATCAGGAAATAATTCCAAGTGACATACTTGAAGGCTATGACCACATTAAAGACTAGGCCATATTAAAGGCTACGACAAAAATAACGCGTCCCGGAGACATTCGAATTCTGCAATAGACAAAAGGCCTTCAAATAATTTGAAAAATCGGTTAAAAAAGGCTACCCTCGGCAAAGCAAATAAAAAAGGGGCTTCAACAAAATCAGCCCTCGAATAACTAAAAGGCTTCGATAATATCAGCATTCGAAAAACCCCAAGGGGTATCAACTTATCTTAACACAAACATGTTGAGACAAAAACAGAAAAATAAGGTTCCGATCATCGGATCCTCAAAAAAGAAACCCAATAGGTATAAAAAAAAATATGCTAAGGCATAAAGAAATTTTTACTAAGTCTTTTAGCCGAAAAGGGAAAAATAATAGCCATTTTCAGAGACCGATTCGGCCAAATCTAAAGACCCTAAGGGCCAATACGATTAGAGTTTAAGACCTCATTCTCACTCGATTCGGACCCAAGGGTCCCGTTATACCAAGCTCAAATAAAGTCAATTATAGCTCGAGAATTCACCAAAAATCCCTAAGGGGTATATTGCTGTAAACTTAAAATTTACCTATCATTTGATAAGAACCTAAGGGTTTACTTTATTCTA
This sequence comes from Nicotiana paniculata, assembly GCA_005239505.1. Classification (NCBI taxonomy): domain Eukaryota; kingdom Viridiplantae; phylum Streptophyta; class Magnoliopsida; order Solanales; family Solanaceae; genus Nicotiana; species Nicotiana paniculata. The sequence goes on along the minus strand of MDKI01167637.1, from coordinate 2,446 downwards.
AGTTCAAAATACATTCTAGCTTGGTTATAAAGGTAATGCACCTATGGATTTAATCAAGCCACCCGAGATAAAGTCTCGAGTGAATTTCTGAGTTGTGGGACTAACCCTCGTCTAACTAAAAGGAAAACCTGAAGGTCCACTCTGAATTCGAACCAAGGTTTACTCGGTTACCCATCACTTGGTAAAAACCCAAGGGTTATTTTATTCTAAGTTCAGAACTTGCTCTCAAAGATAATATAGCCATGGCATCGACAAAGCCATCCAAAATCTCTAACATATCGTTAGCTCGAGGATTCATTTTTTTAAAACCTAAGGGTTTGATTCAAGTTCGAAGTAGTGTTAATTCAAACCACAACGATAAAGTTTTCATATGGAAAAGTAAAATCTACCACGAGTCAGAGGCACACAAGAAAAAAGACTTGTTATTTACAAAAAGTTCTTATAAGGGGAACACGGGACCTTACACAAAAATGATACAAAAGAAAAAAATCCTAAAGGCCTAGTCCACCTCGGGAGCCACATTCTCGAAAATTGCTTCTTCGGTAGCCTCATCCCCATCTTCTCCACTCTTGGACCCACTAGCGTAACCCCCTTCATCAGAAAGCAAGGCTGCAGCCTCTACCTCCAAAACTTTAGCGTCTTCGATGTCAGATGTTAGGTCGAAGCCACGAGCGTGCACTTCCTCGAGAGCCTATCTCCGAGATTGTCTCCTAGAATGGTCGACAGCACATGATAATCTAATTTCGGTTGTAGCGGAGATTTCCTGTGCTCGAATATTGGCAGCCTCGGCATCTGCTCGATAAGAGGCCACAAGCACCTCAGCCTCAGCCTTAGCCTTTGCAAGCTCGGCGGCCAACTTGGCCTCAACCTCCTCAATCCTCCAGGACCGGGCCAGGCTTTCCTCCTTCACACTTTGGAGCTGGCACTCGACTGAAGTCAGTTGGGCCCAAAGTGCATCCTTCTCCGAGGCAAGACGCTCCATATGCTATCTCCACCCCAGGGTTTCAGCCTCCTTCATCCTAGCTTCCTCTTGAAGCTACTCCACCAGCTCACATTTCTGCTGAATCTGCGAGGACAAAAGGTTAATTACCATAAATCAAGTTAACACATAACAAGCTATCAAGAAATTACGTTACCCGGTCGACGAGTTCGGTCTGATCTCGATGAGCTCTTGTGAGTTCAGATCGAAGGGTCATAATACCCTCTTCCTTTTAAACGCAGAGGAGTTTGAGGCCATCCCTCTCCTCTGTAAGCTTCTTGAGCTCGACCTCATATTGGGATAGCTCAACCCGGGATTTGGAAGATGCATCTCGGTAGAGCACCATGGCCTATACACAAAGAAGAGAGTCAGGCTTGAAAAGATATGAATTAAATGAAAGTGTAAATATGAAGAGATGGAACTTACTTGTTTCAGAAGTCGCTGAGCCTCGTCGAAAACAAACAATGCGTCTGGATCGGGACCATCGTCGACCCCGACGAAGCACTCCCGGAATATGTCATTCCCTTCATGGGCCAGGCCCCCGTCAGGAGTCCTCACGGCCCAAACATCTTGAAATTGCCCCTCGGAGAATGTAGGGCCTAGCGGTGAATTGCTAATGTTTATTATCCCAAGTGAATCACTTGGGACATTATCTTCTCTCTGAAGGGCCTCAGGGCTAGAACCTTCACTACTAAAAAATAGGCCTACGAGAACAGTTAATTTGGCAACGGTTATCAAACCATTGCAATAGACTAGATACAGTAACGGTTACAACCGTTACAATAGAATTTGGATGAAACCGGCACACTTTAGATACTAAACCGTTCCAATTGACATTTAACCGTTACCATAGATCTTTTTATGGTAACGATTTTGTTGAACCGTCCCAATAGACCTAATTGTAGTAACGGTTCTAGAAAATCTTTTAATATCAGAACGAGTATTTTGTCCCCTCTTGTTTTCCTCCCTAAATTTTGCTAAACCCGCCAATATAACCCTTTTTCCTTTTATTTCTTATATACTTTATTTTGGTAAATATAATAAGTAAATTAAAAAAATTTGACACTTCCAATGCTATATCGTCATTCTCACTTCCGATCCCCAACTCAGTACTTTGTCAGCGCAACTCTCGTTCTCCTCTTCCTGATCTCAGCAAAATAAACCTAAATTCTCATCAAATTAAAGCTAAACCTCTCAGCAAATTAAACTCACTCTCAGCAAACCTAAATCCCCGTCCCAAATCACCTCCCCAAATCCCTCATTGGCAAATCACCGTCCCAAATCCCCAAAGTCCTCAAATCTCGCTTGCTAACCAGCAAATCACCAGCAAACGTTCCTCAAATCTCGATTTCTAACCCAAAACTCCCAAATCCCCAAAGTCCCAAACTCCATTTGTGTCATTGTTGTTTGTTTCACTCCAGGGCCGGCTGACTGAGTAAAGAGCGAGTGAGTAAATAGGTTTGTTTA
>ML302020.1:0-25648 GCA_005239505.1 Nicotiana paniculata | reverse complement strand
TAGGGAACACCAAAGACGGTTGAACCCAAATATGAAGGAAGTGGTAAAGAAAGAAGTGATAAAGTGGTTAGATGCGGGAATCATTTTCCCTATCTCCGACAGCAGCTGGGTTAGCCCAGTACAGTGTGTACCAAAGAAAGGTGGTATGACAGTCGTAAGAAACTTATTTTACCGGAGGGGTTTGAATTAGCTCCTCCCGATCGTATGAAAAAAATGAGTTGATATCCACTAGAACTGTTATGGGTTGGAGAATATGCATGGATTACAGAAAGCTGAACCTTGCCACCCGCAAAGACCATTTCCCACTTCCCTTCATTGATCAGATGCTCGACCAGTTAGCAGGGAAGTCTCACTTCTGTTTCCTTGACGGGTATTTGGGGTACAACCAGATTTCTATTGCCCCGGAGGATAGGGAAAAGACCTCCTTCACATGCCAACATGGGATATTTTCTTTCAGAAGGATGCCATTTGGCCTCTGCAATGCACCTGCAACATTCCAACGGTGCATGATGGCCATTTTCACAGACATGGTGGAGGATATTATGGAAGTCTTCATGGACGATTTCTCAGTGGTAGGAAATTCATTTGATGAATGCCTAGCAAATTTGAACCGTGTCTTAAAGAGGTGTACCGAAATGAACCTAGTGCTGAATTGGGAGAAGTGCCACTTCATGGTACAAGAGGGAATCGTCTTGGGGCATTTGGTCTCGAGTAAAGGTATTCAAGTGGATAAAGCTAAGGTAGAAGTGATTGAAAAACTCCCTCCACCCACGTGAGTCAAAGCTATTCGTAGCTTCCTGGGACATGCCGGATTATACCGGCGATTCATCAAGGATTTATCCAAAATTGCCAACCCTCTCTGTAAGTTACTAGAAAAATATAACCCATTTGTGTTTTCTGATGATTGCAGGGTACCTTTTGAGGAGCTAAAGAAGCAGCTAGTCACTGCACTGATTATAGTTGCCCCCGACTGGGAGCAACCATTTGAACTCATGTGTGACGCAAGTGACTATGCTGTAGGAGCCGTGTTGGGCCAGCGAAAAGATAAGGTAATGCACCCAATTTACTACGCAAGTAGGACATTGAGTGGAGCTCAGCTGAATTACACGGTAACAGAAAAAGAAATGTTGGCTGTAGTATTTGCATTTGACAAATTCAGGTCCTACCTGATCGGGTCAAAAGTGATCGTGTACACTGATTACACAGCCATTAGGTACTTGGTTGAGAAAAGAGAGTCTAAGCCACGCCTAATTCGTTGGGTGCTACTTTTGCAAGAGTTTGAATTGGAAATTTGTGACCGGAAGGGAACATAGAACCAAGTCGCTGATCATTTATCACGCCTCGAAGGTGCTGAACAGGCACCTGAGGTTGAGGATATTCTGGAAACCTTTCCAGATGAGCATCTCCTGGCCACAAATGTGAGAGAGGTGCCATGGTATGCAGACATTGCTAATTACCTGGCATGCGGCATTGACCCTTATGAGCTCTCCTCTGTACAAAAGAAAAGATTTTATCATGATAGCCGTAACTACTATTGGGATGAACCTTATTTGTTTAAAATTTGCATAGATAACATGATCCGGAGGTGCGTCCCCGAGATAGAACAATGTGCTATTTTGCAGGCTTGTCACGCAGCTCCTTATGGAGGACATTTCGGAGGAGTCCGAACAGCAGCTAAAGTGTTGGAGGCCGGGTTTTATTGGCCCACTGTGTTCAGAGATGCCCATCAATGGGTGAAAGGCTGCAATGAATGCCAAAGGACGGGGAACATATCCCGTCGTCATGAGATGCCAATGAATCCGATATAAGAGGTAGAAGTGTTCGATGTTTGGGGGATAGATTTCGTAGGTCCTTTTGTCAGCTCATACGGCAATAAGTATATACTTGTTGCTTTAGATTACATGTCGAAATGGGTAGAAGCGGAATCATTCCCCACCAATGATGCAAGAGTGGTGGTGGGGTTCTTAAAGAAGAATATAGTCACCCGCTTTGGGACACCAAGGGCCATTATAAGTGACGGAGGCACGCATTTCTGCAATCGTATTTTCGAAAAGTTGCTTGCTAAATATGACGTACGTCATAAGGTAGAAACCCCATATCACCCCCAAACTAGCGGGCAGGTTGAGGTATCAAACCGGGAAATAAAGAGTGTACTAACCAAAACAGTTAACGCCACAAGAAATGATTGGGCGAAAAAACTTGATGATTCCCTCTGGGCCTACATAACCGCATTTAAAACACCAGTCGGTATGTCTCCATACAAGTTGGTATTTGGTAAGGCCTGTCACCTACCCGTCGAATTAGAACATTGAGCTTGGTGGGCATTGAAGCAGCTGAATCTGGATTTCGATACTGCTGGAGAAAATCGAATCACAAAATTACAAGAATTAGAAGAATTCAGAAGCCAAGCATTTGAAAGCACCAGGTTGTATAAGGAACAAATGAAGAGACTACATGATAAAAGTATTATGGACCGAGATTTCAGACCAGGAGACAAGGTATTACTGTATAATTCAAGATTAAGAATGTTTCCGGGTAAGCTCAAGTCCCGATGGTCTGGACGGTTTAAAGTGGTCAACGTGTTTCCCTATGGTGCTGTTGAGATTACTGCTGAAAATGAGTCTAACACCTTCAAGGTCAATGGACAACGATTAAAAAGATATGTGGGAATGACTGAAGCCAATGTGCTGGCTATTGTGCATCTGGGTGAACCTAAAACACCAGACGATCCTTAAATGGATTTTATGCTGCGTCGTGCCGCGACGTTAAATCAGACGCTTCATAGGAGGCAACCTATTGATTTGTTTTAATCGTCGTGCCACGACATTAAATAAGGCGCTTTTTGGGAGGCAACCCAATGCGTAGTAAATCTTAGAGTAGCTAGAAGTATTTCGTGTAATTATAGGTACTAACGAGCTTGCAGGTGAATTCAGGTGAAAGGAGGAGTCTTTTAGCATGAAGGAAGGTGGGAACATAGCCGGGGTTAAGCCGACCTTATTCCCCAAACACCCAGAAAAAGCCAGGAGAACCCAGGCGTTAAGACTGAAACGCCTGGCTAATGCTAGGGGGCGTCTGGCGTTAAGGGTGAAACGCCTGGCTAACTCCAGGGGGAACTTGGCGTTATGGTTAAAACGCCTGGCTAACGCCAGGGTGCCCGGGCTTTCTGATTAAAACGCACGACTAACGCCAGGTAAGTTCCCTCTTCCTATTTTTTTCATCTCCAAATTGTCTCTCAAGCAAGTTTCACTCCCAAGCACACACCCAAACACGGATTGTCTCTCATACACACATCAAAACACATAGTTTGACACACTCATATTCACTACTTCAACACACATTAACACCCCATCATCACCCACCACACACATAATATTTGCACAGGTTAAATTTCGTGGTGCACTTCATCTGGCTAACACACATCAATCCGTGAGGTATGATTCTACCCCTATCCTTTATTAACTCGAATTTGCGCAGATGAATTTTTTTTATGGATTTATGAAGTTCTTGAAATATGTTGTATGATGTTATGCACCCCAAGTCTCGAAACCCTTTAGGAATGAGCTGAAATGATGAAATTAAGTGGTATTATGGAACCCCAAACTGATTTGGGTACATGAGGCAGTCCCTCAAGTCCATAAGAGCTCCCATGGCAATTGTGCCAGCCAAGTGCTCGATGTAATGCCTCAATGGCAATACATGTCCTGTTTGGAGCCTGAGTCTCCGGGAAATACACCACTAGCATCATGCATCTTGAAGTCCATGAAATTTTAAATGAAAAGTGGCTCACAAGAAGCCAATAAGTAGCAGTGTGTGCCAATTGCCATAAACTCGCCAAGGTGAAGTCTTAGTAACCTTCGCAAAGTGCGAAAACGGATAGTATATACTTTGTGACACTCATTCATTACTGATAAATCGTGTAGGTCAAACAATGCTACCCAGAAGAGCCACCGGCAAGGGAAAGGCCACATCTTCGGCCCCACCGAAAACCAAATCAAAACCCCCACCACCTTAAAAGAAAATAAAAGGAGGAGATGCTACTTCTAGCATGACTAGTGAGGAAGCAGTAGCTGCTGTGGATGCTATGAGGCAGCGACCCGTTGGTCAAAGGGAATATGGTGTCAACATCATACCACCACATTCCAAGAAATGGTATGCTCGTTGCAAGACCAAGCATGTCCACTCGGAAGGAGCCATCAACGAGGGGTGTCTTAGAACTAAATTCCCAGCAATTTGGAGGAGCATCCATGAATTGGGTCGGGGATATGTGTTCAAACACCATGGAAACATCAACCTCAATTTAGTCCGGGAATTCTATGCAGGGTTTGACCCTAAGGACAAGGAAGAATTGGTGCCAATTCGTGGGCACTTGGTGGATTTTTCAGCCAAGGCCATATATGATTTCCTTGGTGCACCAAATGTTCCGGTGGAGCCTCTAGAGCAATTTATCCGCCATCCTAAATATAGAGAGGTGAGGCACACACTTTGTGGAGTTGATTCCAAGGCTTCTTGGATTCGGGATAGAACCACTAATCATCATAAAAGGTTTCCCAAGAAAAGATGAAGGCTGAAACACAAGTATGGCTGAAACTGATTAATGCACGGATACTACCGTGCACCCATGACACCTTAATCAGCCGAGAGAGGATTTGTGTGCTCTACTTCATCATGATAGGGAAACAAGTGAATGTGGGCCACCTGGTTCGCTATCAAATGGGGTTGGTGCATTCCAACAATAGAATTAATCGAATTCCTTTCCCGAATTTTCTGACTCAGTTCCTGCTATATAAAAAGGTAGCGGTTGAGCCCGACTTTGACCATATTATTGATCAACAACTCACCCGAGAAACTGACATCACTGGCTTAAGACTGAAAGAAGAGTCTTCACTGACCAATGCCGAGCGCAATGCCAGGGATGATAGCTTCATGGCCCATCTCTATGGGATGATGGATTTGCAGTTGCGCATAGGAGGTCATCCAGTGTTAGTTAATGAAAGGGATGAGTTGGATCAGAGATACCCACTCAATGCTCATGCTCAACAGATGATAGGAGCAGGTGAGGGATACAGGCTCCCAGATGATGAAGATATAAACACACCTGAAGATTCTGATGCGGAGCTAATGCGCTCAGATGAGGAAAATAATGGAGAAGATGAGTTTGAAGAGGAATGGAGAGCGTCCGATGATGAAGACGCTGAGTGACCAGGAAGTATCTTGCACCTTGTTTTACTTTTTGATTTGTCTATACATGATGCACTGAGAACAGTGCATTAACTAAGTGTGGGGTGCTGTATATATATGTTTTGTTGTGAATTGTTTTGCTTGTTGATAGTGTGAAATTTGTTAGTGAAGGTTTTTATTTTGTTTGTTTTTAGTTTTTATGTTCAGTGAATGTTTGTATTTTGTTCAATTAAAAAAAAAAATAATTTTTTTTATTAGAAATATGGGGACTCTTCCCGATGATGGATCTCTTAGACAGTTCTCTTAAGGGAAGTAAGTCTAACGAAAATACCAAAAAGATTTTTTTGTTTTAGGTAGTGTAGTAATTCCCCCTTGATTTTTCTTTGGACCACGGTTCTTTTCCAAGGGTTTTTAATTGAACGGGGTGTAGGTAGTTTTTAATTTTTAGGAGTAGGAATCACATGGTTGAGGGCTTAATAGTAGCAATATCTCAGAACGTCGTGAGGCCTTGAGAATAGTCAGTACTTTGGTTGTGACGCTTAGGCTCAATTTTTTGACTCTGGGATAAATACCTTAAATTGTGGAGTCTTAAATTTGCTTAACTGCTTTGACTGGAGTATCGTAATAGATCCAATCCTGAGTGAGTTATGTTCCATATGTGTGTGAGGTTTGTATTTTATTCTGTGCATTGAATTTGATGTCTAGAACTTGCCCTGTGTGTGTGCAAAGCAAAATAGTAGTTTTGTTCAGTCTTGGAAGTGATATAGGCGTTTATTTGTTGAGCCAGCTATATATATTATACCCATCTAATTGTTATGTATCGTGGTTAACCCCGTTGAGCCTATAATCCTGTTTCTTTGGCAACCACATTACAAGCCATACCCCTTTGTTTGAGTCGATCATATATTTGATCCCTGTCACCTCTCGTAAGCACTGAAAAAGTGATGAATTATGGAAAAGTTAAAGTATGGGGTTGTAGGTTGCTTTTTGAGGGGAATAATTTAAATAAGGAGAAAGATGCACTGTTTTGCAAAGTAAGAGTCACTTGAAAAAGAAAAAAAAAGAAAAAGAAAATAAAATTTGTTGGATTGTTGTGAAAAAAAAAATAAAAAAAATAAAGAGAAAAAGAAAAGAAAAAAAATATATATTCCTTAACAAGTGGTGACTCTTACGAGGTCCCCATATTCGGCATGGTCACCAATATCCACCCCAAACTACTAAACTGGTGGGAGGATTTTCACTCCAGTGACAGAACAGTCGTCAGAAAACACTTGGGCAACCTGCCTTCTCTTCTGGACATTCAGCCTAACAACATGATGATAGAAGCTGCTACCCTGTTCTGGGACTGTGAGCGGTCAGTCTTTCACTTTGGAAACAATGAGATGACACCATTGCTAGAGGAAATATGAGGTTTATCCGGTTTAGCTTGGGAGTCTCCAGGGTTATTGATGCCTGGAAATCGTAAAGGCCGAGGTTTTCTCAAGATGATGGGGCTAAAGAAAAATCCAGAATTGGTCTGCTTGGAAGACTCATACATCCCTTTTGACTATTTGTACGAGAGGTATGGTCATAGCCAGTCTTACCGCACTTATCAGGAAGAGTTCGCCCTTATTTCTCTGGGGCACATTCACCGCCGGGTATTCGTCTTTATAGTATGCTTCTTGGGTCTGATGGTGTTCCCAACAAAGAAAGAAAAAATCCACACCAGGTTGGCTATGGTTACCAAGACTCTGATGGAAGGTTTTGACTAGAAGGACTTCATTATTGTGCCAATGATCATTGCTGATATGTACCGAGCCTTGGGAAAGTGTCAACGAGGGGCAAAACATTTCGAGGGTTTCAATATGTTACTCCAGCTGTGGCTCACTGAGCATTTGCAAAAGGGCGAACAGTCAGGACATCCATAGAAGAGTTTGGGATGATCATATTGCTTTCCATCATCCAAAGCGTATGAACTACATCCCCGACATGTTTGCTCAGTCAGAAAATGCGAATGGATGGGCCGAGTTGCTAGGGAACTTGACCGAGGATCAGATTCAGTGGATGTTTGAGTGGTTCCCAACCGACGAGTTCATTATTAGAACTCGAGACACCCCATTTCTGTTATTGATTGGTTTAAGAGGGACGTATCCTTACGTCCCTATCCGAGTCATGAGGCAGGCAGGAAGGAAGCAAGTGGTACCAAGGGTTGAAAAGATGAGTCATCTCAGGGCAGATTTCCAAAACGACGGCACCCCTCATAAGTGCCAAGCTCAGCATTTGTGGCACTGCAAGGTCCGGTTAGAAAAGGACACTATTGAACCCGACAGGTATCATGCTGGTTACTCTCCTTATTATCTGGGATGGTTGGAAGATAACTGGGGTGGAAGTATTGAGCCAGGGTTTTCTCAAGGCCACAGGATCATAGATGAGAGGGCCGAGGCAACGACTAGACTCAACCAGTTGCGCAAGAGGCTCCATGATTCTGAAGAAGATCATCACAAAATACACGAGGCCAACAAGAAGCTGATAGAGGTATGGAAAGACATCGCCATCACCTCCACCCAGAGGCTAGCACACTTGGAGCGAGGCATAGTCGACTTAGAGGAGAAGTTCATTAGGAGGATCGAGACCTGTCAGAAGACCGAGGGAGCCAAAGAAGGATATCTATCCAAGACCTACTTGCTGCTGGGACTCCAGAGATGGGGACGTTGATCAAGGCAAGCAGAGATGCCGAGTTTGGGGAAGGTTCTTCTGGGACCAAGTAGTTAGGATTGTCTTTACTTTGCCTTCTGATGTAATAAGGCCCCTGGCCATTGGTGACATTTTATATTTTTGCATTCTTAGAGTCGTGTTGGACTTGTCTATTTTATTATCAATAAAATGAGGCATTTAGCATATTAAATTCTCCAAATCAACTTCGGGCACAAAGAGGTCCCCAACTTAGGACACGCTTTACATTCCGCCTTACGTTTTTAAATACTGCAATATTTTTTATGATCCTCACTAACTTCATTACTTTTTCGTTTTTTGTTGTTTTATTTATTTATTATTCCCTTCCCCAAAGGTTAGTTTGTGCATTCTGGCATTATCCGCCTACCTCACAAGATCAAAGGGCCCTCCTCCTGCTCCTCCTTCTAGTCCTCCCAAAGGAAAAAGCAAGGGTAAAGCTAAAATGGCAGAGGCAAGCTGTGTCAGGAAAGACCACAGGGATGAACAGGTTGAGATCGTTGATGGTCGGGGTATTCAGGTTCTGCAAGAGGGTATGTCTCCACTGGAGAAGAAGCTGCTGAAGTTCGAAGAGGAACTTGACCAAGTCAAGAATTTGGCTCACCTATCACTTTCCCTCAATGTTCCGGATGCTCACTTCCCAAATTCTCCAAACCCTACTTTACAACAAAACACCCCTAAACAACCGAATCACCCCAAAGACCCAGTCTCGCCAGCACAATGCAATGCCTGTCACCATAACACTCCACCTCTTCAGGAATAGGCAAAAGACCACTTCCAGGCCTACAATAATCCCATTTATGTGGAAACCGTGACTCACTCCACACCACAGACCCCTGAGTCTGACGAGAAGGATAGGCTCATCAGGAATTTGGCCAAGGAACTCAAGAAGTTGACCAACCGAGTTCAGGGCATCGAAGGAGTTAGAGGGATTGGGGGGCTGAACTATGAAGATCTTTGCATACATCCTGATGTCGAACTGCCCGAGGGGTACAAACCTCCTAAGTTCGAGATGTTCGATGGTACTGGTGATCCAAGAGTCCACTTGAGAACTTACAGTGACAAATTGGTTGGCGTGGGAAAAGATGAAAGAATCCGCATGAAACTCTTCATGAGGAGTTTGAAAGGAGATGCGCTGTCCTGGTACATCGGCCAGGATCCAAAGAAATGGACTAATTGGGTGAGCATGGCAACAGACTTCATGGATCGATTCAGGTGCAACACGGAGAATGCTCTGGATATATACTAAATCCATAATTTGAAGAAGAAGCCAACGGAAACCTTTCGCGAGTATGCTACTCTTTGGAGGTCAGAAGCTGCCAAGGTTAGGCCAGCCTTAGAAGAGGAACAAATGAAGAAGTTATTTGTACGAGCTTAGGATCCCCAATATTACGAACGGCTGATGATGGTCGAATGTCACAAGTTCTGTGACATCATCAAATTAGGAGAGCAAATCGAATAAGGCATCAAAAGCGGTATGGTTACTAACTTTGAAGCTTTACAGGCTACTAATAAAGCTCTACAGTCTGGTGGTGTGTCCAGAAAGAAGGATGTGGGAGCCGTGATGGTTGCACAACAAACCAAGTCCCCACCCAAATACCAAGTATATCTAACACCCTCATTCACATACCAACCAGCTCCAAATTACCAAGCACCCTCACCCACATATCAAGCTCCACCACCCACATATCAGCCTACCTCACCCAGATACTCCCAACCAGCTCCCGTTTACAACGCCTACAATTCCCAACCTTGTCATTACCGATCACCACCTACTCGCCAAAACTTCCCAAGACCTCGCCCTAACTTCGACCGTCGCCCTCCAAAATAGTATACTGCCATAGCCGAGCCCATTGATCAACTATATGAAAGACTCAAAGTAGCCGACTACGTCACACCTATTCCTGCTGCATCCCCTGAGAACCCTTCTCAGTGGATCAACCCAAAAAAATCCTGTGCCTACCACTCCGGCATGAAGGGACACACTATCGAGGAATGCCGTTCCTTTAAAGATAAGATACAAACCCTCATAGACAACAAGATCATTGTAGCCAAGGACCCTGCTCCTAATGTTTGCAATAATCCACTGCTAGACCATAAAGGTGGTGTCCATATGATTGAAGTAGATGATGATTAGGATCATGAGGGATCAAATAGGCTGATTGCGGAGGGTGATCTGAAGAAGCCTGCAATTACTCTCAACCCAATTGTGGTTCAGATACAGCCATCCGGGGATGCTGAGGTAGACATGTCCATGCCACTCGAGTTTGAATCGAGACCGCTCGCAAAGGAAAAGGCCCCAGTGCCGATCGAAGTTGAGTTTGTACGGTCACTCAAAGTAGCAGTCCGGCCGCCTATAACATAAACTCCGGAATGAGGATGACCATACCTATTCAAGTGGCAATGTCAAAAATGCCACCCTTTTACTCAAACTCCATCCCATGGGGCTACATAGCTGAAGCCAAGAGAAAGGGTAAGAGCAGGTATGAGGAAGCCATTGCTGCACAGGGTATGACCATAACTGGCAGAGTTTATACCCCCGAACATTTGGCTGAATCTAGCAAGCAGGCCGTCGACCGTCCTCCCACCATTGAGACAGGTTCAGACAATCATTGGAGAAAGAACCAAGCCAAAGAGTACTCAATCCTCGACCAGTTGAACAAGACACCATCCCAGATATCTATCCTTTCTCTATTACAGAATTTCGAGACGCACAGAAGCGCCTTGCTGAGAGTGCTGAGTAAGGCATGCGTACCAGACAATATCACTAACGGGGAGGTAGCAAACATAGTGGGCTAGGTTCTGGAAAACCACAAGATTACTTTCCATGAAGACGAATTGCCGCCCAAGGGGTTAGGGCATAATATAGCACCACATATCACTGTGCAATGTGAGGACCACTTTATTACAAGGATCTTAATTAATGGGGGTTCCAGCCTCAACATTTTTCCGCTAATCACACTCAAGAAACTGGGCAAAAGTCTGCATGATATAAATGAAGGAGAGATCAATGTGAAGGCCTTCGATGGTTTCCAGAGGTCCACTATGGGAGAAATCACCTTGTGCTTACATTTGGGACCGACCTGGTTTGATGTAGACTTCCAGGTGATAGACCTGCCCGCATCCTACAACTTGCTATTAGGGCGACCTTGGATACACGCTGCTGGGGCCGTTGCATCAACCCTGCATCAAGCGTTGAATTTTGAATGGAATTATTAAGAGGTAGTCATTCATGGCGACGGTAGCAACCATATCTACGGTCGCCAGACTTGTTTGGTCACTGAGGGGAAAAGGAAGCTGGGTGGAGAAATCTACCATAACATTGAACGAGTCAACGCCATTGATAAGGATAAATGGTGGGACAGTAAGATTGAGAGAATCTTGAATTAGAAAGGATACGAGCCAGGAAAAGGGCTCGATAAATATCTCCAGGGAATAATGAAGCCAATAACACTCAAGAAGCACAGTACCTCTTTCGGGCTAGGGTATGAGTACACTTGGGAGGAATTCAAGGACTGGTCTCCACCATGGCGCAATCCCTACTACTCAGAGGAGCAACCAATACCTCACTTAGAACAAACTTTCCAGCCAACTGATATCATCTACGGTACGAATGAAGAGGAAGCATTAGCAGCAATGAGGGATTTATTTTTTAACGATGAGGACATGGACTGCTGTGTTATTCTTGAAGAGGGAGGGGAGGAAGGCCCTTCCATACAGGTCATGAGCAGAGGATCATATCTCAAGAATTGGTCTGTCAGAACGACCAAAGCCCGTCGAGCCTCAGGGTAGCAAGGCTAACAAAACAAGCATTTATTACAGCTTATTTATTTAAAATTTTTTCTTCCTTTTCGCATTTTTAATTTCTGCAAGAAAGAGCTCCTATGTTCAAATGATTATTCAGTTTATCAAAGCATTTGCAGTTTCTCTATAAATCGTATATTTACTTGCTACTGTTTTCCTCCCCCCATTACTTTATTTACACAACATTACTATTACTTATCTTGATGAACCGACAACTGTGACATGCAACGAGGCAACGCAACAAATGGATTCTGATTCAGACGAGGATGATATACCTGAGGATATTGTGAAAGAGGTCGAGAACTTTGAGAATAGACCTAACTCTAACTTGGACAAGATTGAGGTTGTCGACCTGGGAAATGTAGAGAACGTCAAAGAAACACGCATCAGCGTTCATCTGTCGCCATTAGAAAAGGAGGAATATACAGAGTTTTAAGAGAATATGAGGACATATTCGCCTGGTCGTATGATGATATGACTGGTCTCAGTCCATCTATTGTGGCCCATAAGTTTCCAACTGATCCGACATGCCCACCGGTGAAGCAAAAGCTCAGGAAGTTCAAACCAGGCATGAGCTTGAAAATCAAAGAAGAGGTCACCAAGCAGATCAACGCCAGGGTTCTCCGGGTGGTTGAATACCCGACATGGTTAGCCAACATCCTGCCTGTGCCAAAGAAAGATGGGAAGGTTAGAGTCTGTGTCGACTATCGGGATCTCAACCGGTCCAGTCCGAAGGATGACTTCCCTTTGCCAAACATACACATCCTGATTGACAACTGCACTAAGCATGAGCTGCAGTACTTTGTAGATTGTTTCGCTGGCTACCATCAGATTTGGATTGACGAGGAAGATGCTGAGAAATTGACATTCTTTACGCCATGGGGGGTGTATTGTTACAAGATGATGCCATTCGGTCTGAAGAATGCAGGGGTCACCTACATGAGGGCCATGACTACTATATTCCATGATATGATTCACAAGGAGATCGAGGTATATGTGGATGATGTCATCATCAAATCAAGAAAATCCACCGACCATATGGAAGATCTGAGGAAGTTCTTCAATAGGTTAAGGAAGTACAATTTGAAACTTAACCCTGCAAATGTGCATTTGGGGTTCCTGCTGGCAAGTTACTAGGGTTCATCGTCAGTCGCCGAGGAATAGAACTGGATTCATCAAAGGTCAAAGCCATCCAAGAATTGCCGCTGCTGAAGAACAAGAAGGATGTCATGAGTTTCCCGGGGAGGCTCAATTACATCAGCCGGTTCATAGCCCAGTCTACTGTCATTTGTGAACCAATTTTCAAGATGCTGAAAAAGGATACTGCAACCAAATGGACCGATGATTGTCAAAAGGCCTTCGATAGAATCAAGGAGTACCTCTAAACACCACCATTCCTGGTACCACCTGAGCCAGGTACACCTCTGTTACTTTACCTTGCTGTGTTAGATGGAGCTTTCAGTTGCGTTCTTGGGCAACATGACGAAACAGGAAGGAAAGAGCAGGCCATTTACTATCTTAGCAAGAAATTCACTCCATATGAAGCCCGGTACTCTTTATTGGAATGCACTTGCTGTGCTCTGCCTTGGGGCGCACAAAATTTGAGGTACTATTTCTGTGCATATACAACTTACCTCATATCAAGGATGGATCCGTTGAAATACATCTTTCAGAAGGCTTTGCCTACTGGCAAACTGGCCAAATGGCAAATCCTGTTAAGTGAGTTCGACATTATTTACGTGACTCAGAAGGCGGTCAAGGGACAGGCATTAGCAGATCATCTCGCTGAAAATCTTGTGGACGGGAAATACAAACCATTAAAAACGTATTTTCCCGATGAAGAAGTGTCATTCGTAGGAGAGGACATTGCAGAATCCTACGATGGTTGGAGGGTGTTCTTTGATGGGGCTAAAAACTTCAAAGGCGTAGGTATTGGGGAAATCTTAATATCAGCACTATCCAGTATCCGCCAAACTCAGCTTCCCCTGCACCAACAACATGGCTGAATATGAGGCCTGCATCTTGGGGCTCAACTTGACCATCGACATGAATATTCAGGATTTACTAGTGATTGGTGATTCAGACCTATTGATACACCAAGTACAAGGATAATGGGCGACCAAGAATTCCAAGATACTTCCATATCTACATCGTGTACAGGAGTTGAGAAAGAGGTTTACAAAGATAGAGTTCCGGCACGTCCTCAGAATCCAGAATGAGTTCGCCGATGCATTGGCTACCTTATCATCTATGATCCAACATCCAAATAAGAATTTCATCAATCCCATCCCAGTGAGAATCCACAATCAGCCGGCCTACTGCGCCCATGTTGAAGAAAAAGCAGATGGAAAGCCTTGGTTTCATGATATCAAGGAGTACTTGGCAAAGGGAGAATATCCAGAACTTGCAAACGCTACTCAGAAACGTACACTTCGAAGGTTGTCAAACAATTTCTTTCATTGCGGAGGAATCCTGTATAGGAGGACTCCTGATTTGGGTTTACTAAGGTGTGTCGAAGCAAAAGAAGAAACAAAACTATTGGAGGAGATACATGCTGGTACATGCGGTCCTCATATGAACGGGTTTGTTCTAGCAAAGAAGATACTTTGGGTCGGTCATTTCTGGATGACCACGGAAACGGATTGCATCCAGTATGTCTGGAAGTTCCACCGTTGTCAGATACATGGGGATATGATAAAGGTACCTCCGAGTGAGCGTAATGCAACAAGTTCATCATGGCCGTTCGCCGCCTGGGGCATGGATGTTATTGGACCAATCGAGCCTGCCGCCTCCAACGGACACAGGTTTATTCTGGTTGCCATTGATTACTTTACCAAATGGGTCGAAGTAGCCTCTTACAAAGCAGTTACTAAGAAAGTCGTGGCCGACTTTGTCCACGACCGCATAATTTGTCGATTCTGAGTTCCAGAGTCAATCATTATCGACAATGGTTCCAACCTCAACAGTGACCTGATGAGAACCATGTGTGAAACCTTCAAGGCCAAACACAAAAATTCCACAGCATACAGACCTTAGATGAATGGAGCTGTTGAAGCTTCCAACAAGAATATCAAGAAGATAATGAGAAAGATGATAGAGAAGCACAAGAAATGACATGAGAAGCTATCATTCGCTTACTGGGATATCGCACCACAGTCCGCACATCAACTGGGGCAACTCCTTACATGTTGGTTTATGGTGCAGAAGCCGTTATTCCTGCCGAGGTCGAAATTCCATACCTGAGAATCATACAAGAAGCCGAACTCAGCGATGCAGAGTGGGTACGAAGCCGTTATGAGCAATTGGCCTTCATAGACGGAAAAAGAATGAACGCAGTTTGTCATGGTCAGCTATATCAGAACAGAATGACCAGAGCCTTCAACAAGAAAGTCAAGCCGAGACGATTCACACCAGGGCAGCTGGTGTTAAAGAAGATCTTTCCTTACCAAGACGAAGCAAAAGGGAAATTCTCTTCCAATTGGCAAGGCCCGTACATGGTTCACCGAGTGTTAACAGGAGGAGCACTCATACTTGCAGAAATGGATGGAGAAATCTGGCCAAACCAATCAACTCAAATGCAGTTAAGCGCTACTATGTGTAACTTTTATGCTTTTCTCAAATGATGTAAATTGAACAACGCCTGACCTGATTCCCGTTTAAGAGGGGATACGTAGGCAGCCCTATGGGTTCGGCCACATTTTAATAAAATTTCTTTTCCCCCACGAATGGAAACTGAGGAAAAATTTTAAGGAGGGACCTCAAAATTCCGAAGCAAATGCAGCCGAGCACCGCACAAGCAACAACCATAAGCATTCACCTACCAAGATGGGGCAGAATTTTGAGGAGGACCCTCAAAATTCCATAGCAAGAGAGGTCGCAATGCCTTGAACCGCGTCGTGGTCGTCGGTTCATCCAAAATTATTATTACTTTAAATTATATGTTATGTTTTATAAAACCATGCATATTTGCTTTCTCAAAACGACAGCTTGTTTAGTAATGCTACCCCTGTGATATGAACAACAAAGTCCGCGTTGTCAAGCAGACAGGCCGAGCCGAGCTAGTGGGAATGCGAACTAACCTTCCCCTTTACAGAACTCACAATTGTTCTTTGGATGCAGGCACCAAGACGGAGAAATCCCAGAACACATTACTATCTTCGCAAGATGCATATTTCTTAAGGACACACTCTCAAACTCGTCGCACATGCCGATGCTTACTATCATCGCAAACAACGCTTATTCACCACAATCGTATCACCGCAGTTTATCATCAGCTAAGAACTCTTACTGTCGTTTATTTTCCCTGCACTGCATAAGGCTACCATTCTGCCTTCCGAGGTTCTACGCTACCTCCCCTGCATTTTACTTCATTGCATTGCATAAGGCTACCATTCTGCCTTCCGAGGTTCTACGCTACCTCCCCTTAATTTTACTTCATTGCATTGTATAAGGATACCATTCTGCCTTCCGAGGTTCTACGCTACCTCCCCTGCATTTTACTTCATTGCATTGCATAAGGCTACTATTCTGCCTTCCGAGGTTCTACGCTACCTCCCCTGCATTTTATTTCATTGCATAAAACTCCTGTCTACCTCTTCAAAGCAACCACCTTTCGTGACGTTACTTATTTATGTTTCTCTCGGGATAAGCCCTCTTTTCTTTCACAAATCGCAAGACTAAACTTTGTCTTGTTAGCATGATACCTCTGCATTCTTCATAGGCTGAAATATCGCTAACTTGTCCAAAGTCGTCATCGTTCGGAGGCACCATCTTCATGGCCCGAGAATCATTTCATGGCCTGAGGATTTCTTTTATTCAACTTGCATATCATTATTCAAAGGCACAATGGTTCGAAGGCACCATCCTCATGGCCCGAGAACGTCATTTCATAGCCTGCGAATCCCGCACCAAGCGATTCATGGCCCAGGACATCATGGTCTAAGGACAATCATCCTCAATTGTCCAAAGACAACATTCATAGTCCAACGGGAACTTGCATCATGTTTATATTATGAACGATATATGCTTGTTATCTATTTGCAGGAAATCCGGCTGGAACAACCAACTAGGTAGGAGCGGACCACTCCAGTTCTCCGATACAACCCTGTAAGACCTTCTTACTTTTCCTTACCTCGCACCTTGCATCCGTTCTTGTAAAAAATCACTGGTATATTTCGCTGATGATTCCGGAACTACATACATCCTGATTCCTGTAAAACCAGGGATATGTATGCAGCTCAGAAGCCAGGGTGTGGCCTAAGTCTCTCACACAGTTTTTGTTCGGTCAAAATTGGCCATCATATCTTTACCCGTCAACTCTTTCATCCTTCCCGGGTAAAGAGGGGCAACTGTTGATACCTAATTTTTCCCAAATTATTTTCAAACTTGCATATATACCTTCATCACTCTTTACAGTAACTGGTATTTTCCCGTAATTTTTCGTATTTTTACCAAATTATTTTCCTGTTTATTTAATACTTTATATTCTATAATTAATCATGAATGATGTTATAAATAACTTCAAATCATTTCCTTGCTCAATATGTTATTCATATCCTATTTAATTCCCTTAGGAATTAATCATTTCACAAATTAGCCAATATTGGCATTATTTAGCTAATTTCAGCAATTTTTGCAATAATAGCACAAATGTACATTTATACCATTTTAAAATCAATAAACGATCATTTATATTTTTATATATTAGTTAATCTCCTTAATTTTATTTATTTGGTCTCAATTTTATTTTTACACAGTTATTAGCTATTTTATTAATTAATTATCTTATTTAATTAGGTATTTAACGTTTAGCCACATTTATATTTAAATTATAACCAGATTTAACCCAACCCACCTTACCTTTAACCCATTAACTGACCCAGCCCAAACCAAACCCCATACCCAACCCAACTCCTAATCAATCTGAGCCGTTGATCAAAATAGATCAACGACCCAGACACCCCTTACCATAATTAAACCCCCAATGACCCCCCTCTGACCTCTCATTTGCCATATCTAATTATCTCTCTATCTCTCTCTGGTTATCTCTAGAACCTTTCTTGGCTTTTCTCTTCCGATGAAGTCTGTTCATCTTCCTTGACTGGTTCTCTCACCGGAAACCATGGATCCTGATCATCTCCTGGTTACTTGTTCACCCTGCACGGTCCCGTGATACCTTAGGGTCCTCAGATGAACCTGGAGCGGTTCACTCACCTCCTATGGGTCTCTTGCCGTGTTCCGGCAACCCCCCGGCCTGTGAGTAAGATTGCAGTACCCCTCGCCTAAATTGAGGTCGTTCATGAGGTTTGCCCTCTCTTCTAGGTTCCACGAAACCCTAGTCCTCTGTATTTTTGGGTTTTCCTTAAGATCCGTTTTATATTTACCATATTATAAAGTATCTTTATATTTCTTTTCTCCAAAAAATCTCATTTTTAACAGTTTCAAAATTAGGGTTTCTCGACCCAGTTCTCAAATGGCTTTCTTTTGATTTTTAGCCACCTATGCTATGTTTAAGCGATTATCTCATGATTTTGTGTTATCTGAACTGTTATTGATGAAACCCTAGAGTTCTGGGTTAATCTTTACTATTTGACTATGTGTTCGTGTGTTCTTTGTGACTCTTGCTTCGATTCATTGTCATGCCCTCTAATTTCTGTTGTTCTAATGAGTATCTCTTTGTGTTAATCGATAACTGCTATTTAACTGACTCCGACCCGTTACCTTACTGGATCTTTACTGGTTGATTTATATTGATTCATTTGTGTAAAGTTCCCCGCCTGTGATGTTTACCTTGAATACAGGATTTTGTGCAATTCTGTACCAAATTTTGAATTCTTTCCATATTATGTGATGCTTTCCTTAATTGTATTTGATTCCCTGTAATTGTGATTGCATCCGAGATTCTTTCAATCGATTTTCAAAACTAACACCTACTTTACTTTATAAATATACTGTTCCAACTTTCCTTAAATATATACTATGTATTTGGCTTTTATTATGTTCTATGTGATTTCCTTGTCCCTAATTAAACAAAAATCGGTCTTATAAGTTGATTTCTTTTCCTTATTTTTACCTTGACTATACCGTTTGAACTAGACTCCTTAATTGAAGGAGTCCAGTTCGTCTAATTGGTGTTGATTGATTGTTATTTCCATAATTTGCCTATGCACTACTCATTTTCAAAACTTTATAAAGACCCGTCTTCCCTCTTCACAAACACACGAAAATTCACACACAGACTGATTTTGAGAGCACAAACACACATACATTGCTCTGATTTTTTTTCCTGTGCTTTCATACCTTTTCTTGCTCTTTGCATCTATAATTGACTACTCAGTCGGCTGAAAGCCAAGACTGAGTAATCCCCACTGCTCTTGTGCTTCTGCATACTACTTGCGCACTATTGTACTCTGCTGCTCACTTTGCTCTGCATACTGCTGTTTCTGTGCTATCTCTTACACTTTGCTGTTCTCTATTCTCTGACTGGTATGTTTTATGATTTAGCTTTATAGCACCTATACACAATATGCTCCAGTTCTTGTTGTTTTTTATGTGTTTTATCCTATGGTTCTAGTGTCTACCATGTAACTAGCTTAACCCCTGTCATGTCTTCCCCTTTTGTCAAGTCTTGAATATGTATTTGGTTTTCCATATGGTTCCCTGTAATTATGTAATTAGCATGACCCCCCTTACTATTTTTCCTTTCCCTAAGTCCGATATGTCTCCAGCATGCTTATTTGTTCACAGGTTGATATTTCTTGCCTTGGCTTGATTGTGGTTACTTGTTCTCACCTTCTGTTTAACTCTATATGCTGTAAATCTGCCTCTCCTGCTACTTGAATATTATGGAGTCCTGATCCTATTAATTTATGCTATTATGTGACAACTATTTGGTAATTATGTGATAACTGTAATTCTGCCTCACTCTAATGTTTAATGTTATCTGTCCCCAATCCCTTACCCCTGTTTGTGTTTGCTCTTTCATGAGTCCTTTTGCCTATTGGTTACAGTTGTACTGCTTCTCTTTTAAAACTCCTTTACTACTGTTCTTAAAGTTATTTCTCAAAATGTTGCTGTTTTAAAAACTACTCTTTTCAAACTCCAATTCTCTTTTAAAACTCCAAGCACTTCCCACTACTCTTAGATTCTAGGTTCTCCCCCCTTCGTGTGAGCACTGCCTTGGGGACATCTGAGTACCCATTGAACTCTGACACACAAGGCTGGCTTTCTACACCGCACTTACTCATCCTTAGCTAGGGTACCTGGGTATGAGCACTGTCTAGGATCCTCTGAGTCCTTAGAGACTATGACACACTTGGGTTGAAAAAGGTCATGGCATAACGAGGGATTGTGTACTTTACTTTACCAAAAGGATAGGTAACCAAGGGTTGGTACCCTGTATTAATGAAAGGGAAAGTAACCAGAGGTTGGCACCCTGTATCACTAGGAAGAAATGTAACCATAGGTTGGTACCCTGTATTATTGGAAGAAAATGTAACTAGGGGTTAGTACCCTGTATCACTAAAGAAGAGTGTAACCAGGGGTTGGTACCCTGTATTACTGGGAGGAAATGTAACCAGGGGTTGGCACCCTGTATTGTTGGAAATGAATGTAACTAGGGGTTGGTACCCTGTATTACTAAGAAGAAAATATAACCAGGGGTTGGTACCCTGTATCACTAAAAGGGAAAGTAACCAGGGGTTGGCACTCTGTATCACTAGGAAGGAATGTAACCAGGGTCAGTACAAAGAACATAGCAAGAGACTCCAAGAAAGCAAACTATATCATAGATACGAAAGTTTTCCTACAAAAAGGGCCGGCTATTGCCAAGCTACACTAACAGTTAGTTTGCTTATAGTCGCAAAAGTTTTCCTACAAAAGGGACTGGCTTCACAACCCATAAGGGGCGGCTTGCCAAGCTACACAACTCAGAAAACTTTTGTACAATAACCAACCTTAGCTGTTATAACTCAGAAAACATTCGTACTACAAGCTAACTTTCTTAGAGTATTCTCACTCTATTTTCATACATGGACCGACCTTTCCATCCATTTGAAAGAAAGACTAAGAGGGAAATTTAGAAGGAACTCATATGTAGTATATCACAAAGTTTTACAAAGGTTACAAGATGATCTTACAACTACTACAAGGCCTCCTTTATATAGGACTAGGAGGCTATTACAAGACAAACTTATATTATAAAATAAACCTATCTTACATCGCAAACCTATCTACAAGTGAGTCCCTTTTTACATATGAAGGACCTTGAGGCAAAGCAACTAAAAACTCTCGAAAACATGTGAAACGGGTGAAATACACATGTGAAAGTTTGCGGGAGCATGTAAAAATAGTGTTCTGCGTGTGACGAGGCATGTGGAAGCATGTGAAAGTAGGACCCAAATAGTTTGGAAGGATGTGGAATTTTGTCTTGGCATGGGTAGATGATTTTTTAGGGTTTTTTTGGTAGGTAATGTAGGATTATAGTGAGATCAACAGGGATGATTATCTTCCATTAATTTTCTCGGTTTGTCTTCTAGGCATCTTTTCAAATATCTTGTGTAGTAATGCCTGGAACTCGACGATTCTTCTTCTCTATGTTCCTTCTCTTTTGGATTGAGGGATGTGATCCGCAACCTTAATCTGGAGATGTCATGGGTGATTTTTTCCTGGATGATTTCATATAGAGTTTGATATTCCTTTGCTGCTTCTCGGACCTTTTCCCAGTGAGGATGAGTGTTGGTATAATTCCAGCTTGCCCAATCTTTTGGCCATATTTCTCTCGGGATGCAGCTATTTTGCTGGAAGATAATTCCTTGTGCTTCACTATATTCTTCTTCCATGGATAAAATGGACACGGTAAATTTCCACCAGAATGACGACTTTACTTGTGCCTGGACTTTTCCGTTAATAATCTTCACTGGCCTATGAAACATGAATACCTTTGTGTTGTAGGAATCGTTGAAATATTTTATCCAATATCTCCTAGGATTGAACTATAGTAAAAATACTTTAAGAGCTGGTTCAATGTTGTCAAAATCTTTAAAGACGTTGCACTTGAATTCCATGAAAATGTAGTATTGATGGCATATGCACCAGAAAAACCATAATAATTCTTGTGGAAAATCCTTGGCTTGTGCTATGAATATATGGAAGAATGGATATTCTGGATTGACCCCATAAGGCTTGAGAATAGACCCTCCATGTTGTCGGAAACCTTGGAGCTCATAATGAGTTCTTATTTCCATAATAATTGACAGATCAAAGGGATCCATGAGGTTGAATAACTCCGTTGGATGATACATTGGCTTCAATGAACTTGTTCCTGGTACATTTGAAAGCATGAAGATGTGGCTGATTAGCTTTTGCTTTGACTTCAGTTTTCCTGCGGTAAATCTCTTTGAGAATTCTTCTGACCGAGATAGAAAATCTACGAGAATATTATCCTTTCCTTTCAGGTTCTTGACTTGAAACTTGTATGGAGAGAACCATTGGGCCCGTCTGAGAATATGAGGATTGGGAATAATCTTCGCATTTATTTGGATCATATTTGGAAAGGCCTTCATATCCATTTCTATCAGAAATTCTGTGTGAATCAGGAAAAAATTGAATTTCTTGATTCCATTCTTTACTGCAAGAATTTCTTGGAAGGTGGAGTGGTAATGTTGCTCAGCATCTTTGAACTTTCCGCTAGCATATCCGCATATCTTTCTCTGGCCATCTTTTTCTTCAAATAGAACGGCACTCTAGTATTCATTGCTGGCATCAATTTACAGTATCTTCTTACCGTCAAAAGGGATGTAGAGGGACTTGACATTTTTAGAAATCTCCTTTATTTCCCTGACTGCTTCATCTTGTTTCTTTCCCCATGATGGTGCTGACACCCAATTTTTCCTCAAATTATTTTCAAACTTGCATATAAGCCCTCAAAATTACTCTTTGTAATAATGAGTGTTTTTCCCTATTTTTCCATATTTTTATTAAATTATTTTCCTGTTTATTTTAATATTTCATATTTAAATAATTCATAAATTATGCTAGAAATAATTTTAAAATATTTCCCTGCTCAGTATATTATTTATAATCAGTTTTTTATCTAGTGAAACTCAATTATTTCACAAATTAGCCAATTGGGTCTTATTTAATTTCAACTACAGTAATTTTACAGTTATGGCCCAATTGGACATTTTTGCACTATTTCAATTCGAAATTTATGCATTTTTACACCTAATATTAGTTAATTACTGTGATTTTACCTATTTTAACTTAATTTCATTTTTATATAATTATTGGCTATTTTAATTAATTAATTATCTATTTTATTGGGTGTTTAACGCCTGTCACATTTTATTTAAATCCTAGCCACATTTCAACCCAACCCCACCTGATATCTAACCGAAATTCACCCCCAGCCCAAACCAACCCCATACCCGGCCCAGCTCCGAACACATCTGAGCCGTTGATCAAATAAGATCAACGGCCCAGATGCCCCTTTCCTTAATTAATTCCCACCTAATCCCCCTTCCCCGTCTCATTTTCGAGACTCCTCACTCTCTCTCTTCGTCTCTTCGTCTCTCTCTATCTTTCTGCCAATCTATAGAAGCCTCCTTAGCTTCTCCACTCTGATGGGTCCTGTTCATCTTCTCCGACTTGTTTCCTCACTGGAATCTATGGCTCTCTACTATCTCCTGGTCATCTACCTACCTCTCAACCATTCAGTGACATCCTAGGTTCTTCAGATGAACCTGGAGCGGTTCAATCACCTCCTATGGGTCTCTTGCCGTGTTCAGGCCACCCCCCGACCGTTTGAGTAAGTTTGCAGTACCCCTAGCCTAAATCGAGGTCACTCACAAGGTTTGCCCTCTTTTCTAGGGTTCCACGAAACCCTAGTTCTTTGTATCTTTGGTTTTTTTAAGACCTGTCTTATATTTACCATGCTATGAAGTTTCTTCTTGTTTTTCTCTAGAAAATTTAGGTTTTTTAAACGATTTCGAAAACTAGGGTTTCTATACCCTGTCCTCAAAGCAGTTTCCTTTTGATTTTTTCATATCCATGCTATGTTTAAGTTATTATCTTTTGATTTTATGTTGTTTTAAGTGTTCTTGGTGAAACCCTAAGTATTCTGGGTTGTTCTTTGTTACTTGAATTTATGCATCCATGTATTCTCTATGAATCCTATTTAATTTACTACTATGACCTCTTCCTGTTGATTTCTATGAACACCTCCTTGTGCTGATAAGTGATTGATGTTGAACTCTTGAAAATTCCGACCTTTACCCTACTAACTCTTTACTGGTTGATTTATATTGATTCACTTGTGTAAAATCCCCGCTTGTGATGTTTTCCTTAAATACATGGTCCTGTATATTCTGAATGTAAGTCTGTACCAATTTTAAATTACTTCTATACCTGTGTGACGCTTTCCTTAATTACTTGGGATTTCCTGTGATTGAATCCGAGATTTTCTTGACTGATTTCAAACTGATGCCCTATTTTATTTTATACATGGTTACTTGAATTTTCCTTAATTACCCACTATGTACTTGGTTTCGTTTGTGCACTATGTGAATGTTTATGCCCTAATCAGCCTTATTAGACTTATTTTCTTTCCTTATTCTGCCTTGACTTTACCGTTTGAAACTGGACTCCTTAATTAAAGGAGTCCAGTTTATCTTAATTGGTGTTGATTGATTGTTATTTCCATAATTTGCCTATGCACTACTCGTTTTCAAAACTATATAAAGACCTGTCTTCCCTCTTCAAAAACACACTGAGATTCATACGAAAAGACACTGAAATTCACACACACAGACTTGTGTAAAACTCTCTCTCTCTCTCTCATAAAAATTCTCTGCTCTACTACTGCTTCTCTTTTGCTCTTGTCTACTGTTAGCCGGCTACAAGCCAAGGCTAACCATTGTGCTCTTTCTCTTGTTCTCTCATTCTGCTTGCTTTCCTCTTCACTGTATGTCTTATTTTAAATTTAAAGCTTCATCAACAACATGATTCTATACTTGTTTCAGTTCTTATCGTTCTTAGTCTGTTTTTACTTATGGTTCTTCTGTGAAACTTGCAACTAGAATACATCCTCAACATGCTATTATCTCTCTTGTCCTGTGTGTTTTGGGCATATCTATTAGCTGTTTTCATGATTATGTTGTACCCCAATCCCTTGACCCTCTCTATGTGACTCCTTTATGGTTGGTTTATGGCTATGTCAGAGTAAGCAATCTTTGATCATGTCCAAACCATTCCTAGATCTTTCACTGGATTGTTTACCATTAAATGTTCTACCTGTTCCCATCCCCATTATCCCTGCTTGTAATGTCTGAACCTGTTGTAATGCTGTGTGTTTTGGCTGTGCATCTTTGATGCTGTGTGAGATTGTTACTTACTCATCTCTTTTAAAAAAAACTATTTTTTGTCAAACAAACTCTCTGGTTTATGAACTCCATTTCAAAACTCTTTTTCTTTTCAAACTCACTTCTGGCACTCCACACTATTCCTAGAAACTTAGGTTCCACCCCCTCGGTGTGAGCATTGCTTAGGGAACCTCTTGAGTTCCCTCTGAACTTTGATATAGTTTGCTTACTTGGAGTCTCTTGCTCTGTTCATCTTACTGTGGTATCAGAGCCAACCCATCCTTTCGGAGGGAGGAACAGTTTGCTAAATATGTCTGAGTCGTGTCCATCATCCTCTTCCCTAACAAAAATGAATATGTCTCCTACTCTATATAAAACCTTGTCCAAAAAATATGATTATCTCTATGAAGTTGATATCCTACCCGATGAAAAGAAAGTATCTTCCACTGAACTGCCCCTAATAAATCCTTACTCAGATTTTGCCAAAATATCATTTGCACCATGGACCCAAATCTGTTCCTTAGTCCAACACAAACCAAAAGTAGTCAAAGAATATGTTGCTGCCTCAAAACTTGACCAGCATCCTATTCTTGCTACTC
>MDKI01034261.1:0-29814 GCA_005239505.1 Nicotiana paniculata | reverse complement strand
TAGGACCTCCCTTATCCTTTATATATGTGTGCTTGGACTGCTAATCTGTTAAGACCTTTATTTGTTTACATATGTGTGCTTAAACTATCTACTTGCTACTTGAATAATTCACAAAATAGGTTTGTCCGGGACCCACAGTTATGGACTTTGAGGGGTGCCTAACACCTTCCCCTTGAAGTAATTTCAATCCCTTATCCAATCTCTTTTTGTACAATTAGTGTTATAAATGACTCGTGGTAGGTACCCTAACTCGCCTTAATTTGTTAGGTGGCGACTCTTCGAAATCCTTATTCCCCTTTTTCTCAAAAGGAAATGAGTTGTCCCAATAATGTCAATAACCCTGACCAATCCGAAAGGAGAAGAAAAAGGGGGGCGCGACAGCATGACGACTCTGTTGGGGACACTATGCTTTTACAATTACAAATTGTTTTGCGAATTCGTCTAAGTATGCCTTGTTTTATTAAATACCTTTACCCTTTCCCTTTCCCTTTCCCCTTTATGTGCAATTAATTGTTTACTCTCCCAGGTATTTATTCTTCAAAAAAAAAAATGACACTAACATGTTTCTTTTTGTTTTCCTTTGTAACTGCCTTTCAATTATAACTGTTGTATTTATCACTTTCATAATGTGCAAATGCGTGACAACATGTTTATTTCTTACTGCTGCATAATCGTGTTCAACATCATTTTCAACTCGTGCCTAAATTCGAAAAGGCTTATTAGCACTAAAACCAGTCGATCAGTGGTGCAGTCAATGGTTCCGTGTCTTTCCCCCTCGAGTGGTCCGCTCGGGAGTACCAGTCTAAAACCTCATAGAAACCTTACTCTTGTTATATTGTGCATGTATCATGATTAAACCTAGTTGGGTTAATTTATCGTCCGCACAAAAACCCTTTAAGAAAGCCTTATCCAAAATTCCATCGGGATTTTTATAATCCCAATAGACATGGTCACGTTCTATACATTAATTTGGAGAACTAAATGTCTGTATGCTAATCATAAGTGTGTAAATAGCCGATTCTGGCGGGGGAAAGGGCCTAACCATTTTTGTCTTGCAGAAAATGAGGCACGAGGTCCCCATATTTGGTATGGTCAGCAACATCCCACCAATGCTCCTAGACTGGTAGGGGGACCTTCCTTCAAGTGATTAGAAACATGTGAGGAAGCATCTAGGCAATTTACCTTCTCTTACGAACATCCAGCCAAGCAACATGCTGATTGAGGCTGCCACTTTGTTTTGGGATAGTGAAAAAGTTGTATTCCGCTTTGGAAATATTGAAATGACGTCGCTCCTAGAAGAAATAGGAGGACTTGCTGGGATAGCTTGGGAAAGCCCTGGGTTGTTGGTACCTGAGAACGGCACGGGCAAAGATTTTCAAAAAATGATGGGGTTGAAGAAGAATGTTGAATTAGAGTGTTTCAACAATCTTAAATACCTTTCGAGTACTTGTATGAAATATACGGACACAACAAGTGCAATGGATGTTCGAGTGGTTCTCGATGGACGAATTTATCATCAGATCCAAGGATGCACCATACTTAGTGTTGATCGAGTTGAGAGGTATATATCCCTATGTTCCTCTCTGAGTCATGAGACAGGCAGGCAGAAAACAAATTGTACCAAGAGTTGCCAAGATGGGTCACTTCAAAGCGGATTTCCAGGACGAAGACGTCCCCTACGAGTGCCAAGCTCAACACATGTGGCACTGCAAAATAATCATGGAGAAGAATACTATTGAACCAGACAGGTACCATGCAGGATGTGCACCTTTTTACCAGGCATGGCTGGAAGACAACTTGGACGGGATAGTGTGGCCGGGAATCAACCGAGGTAATAGAATCATAGACGAGTATGCCGAGGCTCAGATCAAGTACAACCGGCTGCGCAAAGGGATTTGTGATTCCGAGAACGAGCACCAGGAAATACATGAGACCAACAAGAGGCTGATCGAGGAATGGAAAGAGATGGATGTCCTCTCCAATAGGAAGCTGTAATATCTGGAGCGAGGTATAGTGGAGTTAGAAGGCAAAGTCATCAAAAGGATCGAGGATTGCCAAAACGCTGAGGGGAATGGAGGAGGACACATGGCTAGAGCATACCTGCTGCTGGGACTGCGCGAGCTGGGGAATATGTTCGATGGAATCAAGAATATCGAATCTGGGGAGGACCAAATAGGCTAGATTTACCTTTTTTCTTTTATAAATGTAATAAGGCTGAGTGCCATTAGTGACTTATTTACTATTTGTTATTTTAGTACCGTTTTGGGGTTTGCCTATTTACATTAATGAAATGAGGAATTTTTGCATCTAGGTTCTCCAAATCATCTTGTCGCTAGACCTACTTCTGGCACAACGAGGCTCCCAAATTAAGACGCGTGTTTACAATTCTGCAATATGTGTTTAAATACTGCAAATATTTTTCTCATGATCCTCACTGACTTGTTACCTTTTGTTTTTATTTTATTTCTTTGATTATTCCCCTTCACGAAAGGTTGGTTCGTGCATTCTGGCATCATAAGAATATCAAAGAAGATCCAGGGGACCTCCACCTTCTCTTCCTCCTAGTCCACCTAAAGTCAAAGGCAAAAGAATAAATGGAAGACTTGACTAACATTAGAAAGGAAAACACAACACCAGTTGAACACCCAGAGGTTTCGGATAGTTGGGGGACTCGGGTCCAGAATGATGTTGTGTCACAACATGAACAAAGGCTACTGAAACTTCAAGGGGAACTTGAATATGTTCGGAACCTAGCGAACTTGTCTTTCTCACTTAATGTTCCGGATGTCAGCCACCCGAACACTCGAAACCCCGCACCACCTAAGAATAGACCCAACAAGAAGAATCCTCCTGCAACTCACCACTATATAACTCCACCACAAAATCAAACCATCCCACCACAATACAAACAAAACACCTGTCACACCCCCCGAAACACCCTACCCATCATTCCTGAACCATAAAATTGCACCAAAGATCACCTCTATGATCAAGCACCAGGCCACCATAACAACCCCATATACGTGGAGACTCTACCTCACTCCACCTAACCCATTTATTACACAACGGAATCCAGTGAGAAAGACATGCTTATCATGAACTTGGCCGAAGAACTCAAGAAATTGACTAGCCGAGTTCAAGGCATGGAAGGAGGTAAGGGATCGAAGGATTGAGTTATGAAGATCTCTGTATACATCCTAATGTGGAACTACCGGAGGGTTACAAACCTCCCAAGTTCGAGATGTTCGACGGTACTGGTGATCTTAGGATTCATTTGAGGACCTATTGTGACAAACTTGTCGGAGTTGGAAGAAAAGAAAAGATTTTGATGAAATTGTTCATGAGGAGCCTCACAGGGGATGGCTTGTCTTGGTACATCAGCCAAGATCCCAAGAAGTGGCCTAATTGGGTGAGTATGGCCTCGAATTTCATGGACCGATTCAGGTTCAACACGAAAAATGCGCCGGACATATTTTACATCCAGAATCTCAACAAGAAACCCACTGAAACGTTTCGCGAGTATGCCACTCGTTGGAGGTCAGAAGCGGCCAAGGTTAGGCCGGCATTAGATGAAGAGCAGATGAACAAATTCTTCGTGAGGGAACAAGACCCGCAATATTATGAAAGACTGTTGGTAATTTAAAATCACAAGTTCTCAGACATCATCAAGATGGGTGAAAGGATTGAATAGGGCATCAAGAGTGGGATGGTAAAAAATTTTGAAGCACGACAAGCTACCAACAAAGCACTGCAGTCCGGTGGTATATCCAAGAAGAAATACGTAGGAGCAGTAATGGTTGCACAAGGACTCAAATCCCCAGCAGAGTCGCCATGCTATCGCGCCCCCCTTTTTTCTCTCCTTTCGGATTGCTCAGGCTTTTTGACATTATTGGGACAAATCATTTCCTTTTAGGAAAAGGGTATAAGGAGTTCGAAGAGTCGCCACCTAACGAATTAAGGCACGTTAGGGCACCTACAACGGGTCATTTATAACATTAATTGTACAAGCAGAGATTGGTTAAGGGCTTAAAATTACTTCAAGGGGAAGGTGTTTGGCGCCCCTCAAAGTCCACAATAGTGGGTCCCGGCCAAACCTATTTTTTAAATTATTCAAGTAGCAAGTAGATAGTCTAATC
Organism: Nicotiana paniculata; assembly: GCA_005239505.1. NCBI lineage: Eukaryota > Viridiplantae > Streptophyta > Magnoliopsida > Solanales > Solanaceae > Nicotiana > Nicotiana paniculata. The sequence continues at coordinate 25,678 of MDKI01034261.1, read as the reverse complement.
ACACATATGTAAACAAAAGGTCGTAACAGATTAGTAGTCCAAGCACACATATGTAAAGGATAATTGAGGTCCTAAGTTGTTTATCCTATAGAATCATAACTGTGCAATGCCCGGTAATCACTCCTCAATGAGAAGCTACACGTTGCATTAGCGCACAGGTCATCATATCCTTTTCTACCAATTATTCCCCCTATATCGGTTTATTAAGCAATTTTTATTTAATGAGATCTAAACGTGCTGTTACCCGTCCCTTCCTTATAGTCCTGGAGGAGTTTAGGACCTCTAAGTCTGGGCAGTTCTAGACAACCCCCTAAGGTGCTAAAAGGGAAAAAATTCTAGGGGACAGGCTAGAACAAGTAGGACTAGCAGATAAGTGACAGAAGCAGTTAAAAAGCTCAGATTCACCTCCACACATAATGCAAATAAACAGCACGGCTCAAACACAGACAAAGGCAGTTTTATTATAAAAAGGATCCTAAGATAGGATGTCTAAGTGACATCAATGCACAGGAATATGCAACATTGTTTCATACAAACTTAACGACAGGGCCCTAATCAGTTTACCTACTGATTTTAAACTTGTTAGCCTTTAAGCAGTAAACCTGATCAAAGCAGTTTCCATTTTTTGTAACAATTAATTACCTAAGGCTTGCCTAGGCGTGATATTATATACAATCGAAATTACAAGAGGTGTTTAACAATTTTGAAAGTATTTAACCTACAACATGTCGTTCTAGGTGATACAAATCTGAGAGTGAAAGGATTTGATACCAGTTCTATTTAGAAACATGACAATTGTTTGTCACACTTTTTTATACCTTTTCATGGATCCGTTAGTTAAACTAGGCATTTTCAAACAAATGCGAACAGAATCCTAGAGCATGATATCTAAATGCACACAAGAATGACATAATTCTGAAGACATAATTTCTAAATGCGTACAAGAGTGACAGTTTTATATCAAGATTATTTATTGCCCTAGGAGCAGGATCTCTAAGTGATAGACTGATACAACGTCAAAACATATGCTAGCGACATGTGATATGCTAAAACAATAAATATGAAGTCCTAGGAACAGGGTATCTAATGCAATGTTTAACATGATTTGGATGAACACATTATCCTTATGACATGGATTCTAATGCGAATACACAGAGAGTAAATCCTAAAGCATGCTTTCTACCCAATAATATTAACAACATTATACAACTACCCTCTCTGTTTTCACTAGCCACCCCAGTATCTGTTTACAAATAATTATTACAGACTAATGGCTGAATGAATAACATAACTAAAAAGGAAAGAAGTTAAACAATATGGAGCCAGAAGCAGGACCAAACACATCTGATGACCCCAAGCCTTCAGTCGTCTCAAAATGCCAAAGATTTCATAACCAATTACAAGTCGAGGTGCGTCGGAGTTTCCTAAGGACCTCAAGGATCCCGGGCAGTGCTCACAGCCGGACTTCATAACAAGGATTGAATAAGTGCAGTGTTGAATAACCAGCCCCAGTGTGCCAGAGTTCCAAAGTATCTCAAGAGGATCCCAAGGCAGTACACACACTGGAGGGGCAAAACCTAGTTACTTAGGAGTAAAGTGAGAGTGGTTGACACAGTTTGAAAAGGTTTTGTTATGAAAAACATTCTTGAAAAGGACTCGTTTAAGTGATGAAGTTTTATGAAAAAGTAGGAGTTGCTAAGTAGTAAAATAGTTTGAACAAGAATAGTGTAGACATTTGAAGAATCAAACAAAACAGAAGATTTACTCAGAGCAAATAGATTCCACATCACTTAACAACATGATTCACACAGGGATATTGGGGGTTGGGGACATATACAACACACATAGTGAAACACATAACAAGCAGAAGCACATAAGCTTTTTTAGGAGTTTATGGGATTAAGAAATAGCTAATAATACAGACATATGGCATGGATTTCATAACAGACAGTTGAGAACATAGTTGTACTAAACAGAGTTAAACATAGGATCAACATTACTTATGGGGTAGTAAATAACTTAGCAAATCATGTTAACGCTAGAATCTGAGCAAGCAGATAAGAAAACAAACAAACATGCTTGCATACAAGGAACAAAATCAAGTTGAAACATGTTAGAGGAAGGTCAGTATGCTAATCATAAATTGAACAGGACATGGCTCATACATGCTAAGTGAAACAAAGATTTAAGCATGCTAGCTGCATATTGAATAGCCAAATAGTAAACAAGAACAAAACTGGGATTCAGTGAACTAAAGCAGTAACAGAACACATAGGGTTTGAACTTGGAACTAAATTAGAACATACCAGTTAAGGAGAGTAGACACAAAATATAGAGTAGTGTAGTGAAATAACTATCCTTGGCTTATAGCCGGCTAATTCAATAGAAGAGTAAGTAACAAAAAAGAGAAGAAAGCTTTAAGTGTAAGAGAGGAAGTTTATGAACTAGTGTTCGTGTGTGTAGTGAGAATAGAAGGGAGTATATATAGTAGTTCAGAGCTAGGCAAATAAGGTAAACAATCAAATTGTTTAGTATTTGAAGAGCCACAGAATCAATTAAGAGTAAAACTAAAGTCCTCCCTTAATTAAGGGAGTAATTTACCAACGGTAAAGAGCAGGTAACTAATTAAGGAAAGACATCAAACAAACCGAAGTATAGAGTAGATAATTAGGGGTAGGTACACAAATGTTCAATTAAGGAAATAAGTAGTAAGAATTAATAAATAACACGGTCAATCATAGAATAAGGTAAGAAATAATTTAAGGCTATCAAAAATAGGGAAATAACCAGAAATTAGCGTAACACAGTGAATCAGGGATTCAAAGAATCGAAATAGTGGAAATAACATAAACTTCCATGAATAAGCATACAAGTCGAGTATAGGTAGGAAGAATCAAATTTGGAACCCTAATAGGACACATTAAGGTAAAAATCATAAAATACTCTAATTAATTGAAACAATATTCATGAGAATCGAACACACAGTAGAATCGAATGAACAAACAGCAAGGATGAACACACAACACAAACATAATGCTAAAAATTAGAGTTTTCAACGTAACTGGTTAGGGGAAAACTTAACAAAATCGATTAAACACACAAGAATCATAGAATAAAGACTTAGAAAATCAGAAATCATTTTGAAGAAAAAGTTTCAGAAACCCTATTTCGGAAAAGTGAAGCGACGCTTTGAAAATCGAAAGATTTCTCATAAAAACAAGTGAAAACAGTTCGATCATTCTCAGATCATTACATATAGAGATATAAATTAAGAGACGAGATTAGGGTTTCGAGGAAACAACCCGGAGATGAGAACACCAGCCTAGAAACCATAGGTTTAGCCAAAAAATAGGAAGATCTTATTGGAATCTAGCCATGGTGGCCTAAGACAGGTGAGAACAGGACAAAGATGTGAGTGGACTGTTCCCTGGTCCCTTGAGGACCTCAAAGATAATAGAAACCTCGGTGTAGGAGAGCCTTTAAGGCTGAAGAATGGTGGTAATCCACCATAGTCGACGGCAAGCGAGCAACGATGAGGGGGAATTAGGGTTAGGGCAGAGAGGATTCAGAGAGGAGAGTGAAGGGTGACGACGGAGTGTGAGAGAAGAAATGAGGGGTTGTGGGGGGTCCATTAGGTTAAATTAGGAGAGAGTTAATCCGGGCCATTTATCAAAATCAATCAACGACCGGGATTTAGAAAGAGTTGGGTCGGGTAGGGGTAGGTTTTGGGCCTGGGTGTATTAGGCTAGTTAATAAGGCATTTTGGCTGGCTTAATTTGGCTATAATTGAAACAGAATAGGGTCATTTGTTAAATACCCAAGTAAGTTAATTAAAGTAATTTGTAAAATAATCACTAATTATAAAAACTGAATTTCATGCATAGATATGTTCTAATAATTGGTTATTTAACATTTAAAAATATAAAAGACTAATTTACGGTAAAATTATACGAAAATTATATGCATGAGCTATAATTGCAAAGTTATTGCAACTATAGTCAAAAGTACCAAATTGGATATTTATGGAATAATTTAGAGTTAATAATACCATAAATAATAAATTAAATCAAGAAATATCTTTGAAATCATTTGTGATGCAATTTTGTAATTATTTATTAGAAAAGGAATGCTGGACAAATTAATAAAAATGTAGAAAAATTGTGAAAAAGGTCAATTGATACTAATGTATGACTTTGAAGGTATATATGCAATTTGAAATTATTTTAGGAAAAATTGGAATCAACAACTGCCCCTCTTTACCCAGAAAGGATGACAGAGTTGTCGGGTAAAGATATGATGGCCAATTTTGACCGAGCGAAACGGTTTGAGGGATTTAGGCCGCACTCTAGCTCCTGAGTTTCCTACATATCACTGGTTTTACAGGAATCAGGCCGTATGTAGTTCTATATTCATCGGCGGAATATACCGATGAATTCATCGTAAGAACGGACACAAAGTTTCAGGATAGGTGCAAGAATAGTTTTATGCGAGAAGTCAGGTTTGAGATAGTCAAAGGGCTCGGAGTGGGATTGCTCCTATTGGGATAGCAGTTGCTTACCGGTCACCTGCAAATAAAGATACTACAAGCATATATTGTGCGGAAATTTAAACATGATGCAGGTTCCCTTTGGACTATGAAAGTCGTCTTCGGACGGTAAGGGATGAAGTCCTTAGACCATGATGTCCTGGGCCATGAATTGTTCGGTGAGAGATTCGCAGGCCATTAAAATATTTTCTCGGGCCATGAGGATGGTGCCTCTGAACTATGACGCCTTTGAATAATGATATGCAAGTCTCTAGAGATCCTCAGGCCATCACATGGTGTCTTCCGGCTATGAGGATGATACCTTTAGACTATGACGCCTTTGGATAGGTTGGTGATATTTCATCCCATGAGATGCAATAGTATGAAGTCAACAAGACACATTTTATTCTTGTGAAGTAGAGGGCAGAGCTTAGCCCGAAAAAAGAGCAAAGTAGATAATGTTTGAGTGACAACGCTTCGCCTCGGTGAAAGAATGTAAATTGGAGGCAGAGCTTAGCCTTGTGCAGGTATGGAGACAGATCTTAGTCTCATGGAAATGAAGGCATAGATTAGCCTTATGCAGATGGAGGCAGAGCTTAGCCTCCTGCAGGATACGGAGGTAGAGCTTAACCTTATGCAAGATGCGGGACAGGGCTTATTCCCGTGCAAATGAAGGCAGAGACTAGCCTTATGCAAGGGAAGGCAAAGATTAGCCTTATGCAAATGGAGGAAGAGCTTAGCCTCATGCAAGGTGGAGACAGAGCTTAGTCTCATGCAATATGCGGGACATGGATTAGTCCCATGCAAATGAAGACAGGGATTAGCCTTGTGCAAGGGGAGGTAGAGCTTAACCTCATGCAACATGAAGGCAGAGATTAGCCTTATGTAAATGAAGGTAAAGATTAGCCTTTATGCAAGGTGAAGGCAGCGATTAGCCTTATGCAGATGAAGGCAGGGATTAGCCTTGTGCAAGTGGAGGTAAAGCTTACCTCATGCAGGATGAAGGTAGCGATTAGCCTTATGCAAGGGAAAGGCAGAGATTAGCCTCATGCAGAGGAAGGCAGCGTTTAGCCTTATGTTAGGGAAGGCAGATCTCTGCCTTGCTGTCGCGCCCCCCTTTTCCTCTCCTTTCGGATTGGTCAGGGTTTTTGACATTATATGGACAACTCATTTCCTTTTGAGAAAGGGGGTATAAGGAGTTTGAAGAGTCGCCACCTAACGAATTAAGGCGCGTTAGGGAACCTACCACGGGTTATTTATAACACTAATTGTACAACCAGAGATTCAGTAAGGGCTTCAAATTACATCAAGGTAAAGGGGTTAGGCACCCCTCAAAGTCCACAACTGTGGGTCCCCGCCAAACCTATTTTGTGAATTATTCAAGTAGCAACTAGATAGTCTAAGCACACATATTTAAACAAATAAAGGTCTTAACAAATTAGCAGTCCAAGCACACATATGTAAAAGATAAGGGAGGTCCTAAGTTGTTTATCCTATAGTATCATGTATGTGCAATTCACGGTAACCACTCCTCAATGAGGGGCTAAATGTTGCATTAGCGCACAGGTCATCATATCCTTTTCTACCCATTATCCTCCTCTTAGCAATTTATTAAGCTAGTTTTCTTTAACAAGCTCTAAGCGTGTTGTTACCCGTCCATTCCTTATAGTCCTGGAGGAGTTTAGGACTTCTAAGTCTGGGCAGTTCTAGAAAACCCCCCTAAGGTGCTAAAAGGGAAAAAGTTCTACGCGACAGGAAAGAACAAGTAGGACTAGCAGATAAGTGACAGAAGCAGTTACAAAGCCCAGATTCACCTCCACACATAATGCAATTTAACAACACAGCTCAAACATAGACAAAGGCGGTTTTATTAGAAAAAGGATCCTAAGATAGGATATCTAAGTGACATCAAAGTATAGGAATATGCAACACTGCTTCATACAAACTTAACGACAGGGCCCTAATAAGCTTACCTACTGATTTTATACCTGTTAGCCTTTAAGCAGTAAAAATGATCAAAGAAGTTTTCGTTTTTATTAATAATTAATTACCTAAGGCTTGCCTAGGCATGATATTATATGCAAGCGAAATTACAGGAGGTGTTTAACAATTTTGAAATTTAACCTACAACATGTTGTTCTAGGTAATACAAATCTGAGAGTGAAAGGATTTGATACCAGTTCTATTTAGAAACATAACAATTATGTGTGAGACTTTTTTATACCTTTTCATGGATCGGTTAGTTAAACTAGGCATTTTCAAACAAATGCGAACAGAATCCTAGAGCATGGTATCTAAATGCACACAAGAATGACAGAATTCTTGAGATATATTTTCTAAATGTATACAAGAGTGACAGTTTTATGTCAATATTATTTATTGCCCTAGGAGCAGGATCTCTAAGTGATAGACTGATACAACGTTAAAACATATGCTAGTGACATGTGATATGTTGAAGCAGTAAATATGAAGTCCTAGTAACATGGTATCTAATGCAATGTTTAACATTATTGGGATGAACACATTATCCTTAGGACATGGATTCTAATGCAAATACACAGAAAGTAAATCCTAGAGCATTCTTTCTACCCAATAATATTAACAGTATTATACAACTACCCTCCTTGTTTTCACTAGCCACCCCAGTATCTGTTTACAAATAATTATTATAGACTAATGGCTGAATGAATTACGTAAGTAAAAAGGAAAGAAGTTAAACTGTAGGTGGCCTAAAGTAGGCCCAAACACATCTGATGACCCCAAGCCTTCAGTAGCCTCAAAATGCCAAAGATTTCATAACTATATTCATGTTCAGGTGCGTCAGAGTTCCCTAAGGACCTCAAGGATCCCGAGCAGTGCTCACACCCAGACTTCATAACAGGGATTGAGTAAGTGCAGTGTGGAATAGCCAACCCCAATGTGCCAGAGTCCCAAAGTATATCAAGAGGATCTGAAGGCAGTACACACACTGGAGGGGCAGAACCTAGTTACTTAGGAGTAAAGTGAGAGTGGTTGACACAGTTTGAAAAGGTTTTGTTATGAAAAACAGTGTTGAAAAGGACTCGTTTAAGTGATGAAGTTTTATGAAAAGTAGGAGTTGCTTAGTAGTAAAATATTTTGAATAAGAACAGTGTAAACATTTGAAGAATCAAACAAAACAGAAGATTAACTCAGAGCAAAATGATTCCACATCAACATGATTCACACAGGGATATTGGGTGTTGGGGACATATACAACACACATAGTGAAACACATAACAAGTAGAAGCACATAAGCTTTTTTTAGGAGTTTATGAGATTAAGGAATAGCTAATAATACAGACATAGGGCATGTATTTCAAAACAGACAATTGAGAACCTAGTTGTTCTAAACAGAGTTCAACATAGAATCAGCATTACTTAGGGGGTAGTAAATAACTTAGCAAAGCATGTTAACACTAGAATCTGAGCAAGCAGATAAGCAAACAAACAAACATGCTGACTTACAAGGAACAAAATCTAGTTACAACATGTTATAGGAAGGGCAATATGCTAATCATAAATTGAACAGAATAGGACTCATACATGCTAGGTGAAGCAAAGATTTAAGCATGCTAGCTGCAATTGAATAGCCAAATAGTAAACAAGAACAGAACTGGGAATCAGTGAACTAAAGCAGCAACAGAACACATAGGGTTTGAACTTGGAATTAAATCAGAACCTAACAGCTAAAGAGAGTAGACACAAAGTATAGATCAGTGTAGTGCAATAACTAGCCTTGGCTTACAGCCGGCTAGTTCAATAGAAGTAGTAAGTAACAAGAAAGAGCAGAAATCTTTAAGTGTAAGAGAGGGATTTTATGAACTAGTGTTCGTGTGTGCAGTATGAATAAGAGGGATTATATACAATAGTCGAGAGCTAGGTAAAATAAGGTAAACAATCAATTGTTCAGTAATTGAAGTGCCACATAATCAATTAAGAGTAAAACTAGTAAAGTCCTCCCTTAATTAAGGGAGTAATTTACCAACGGTAAAGAGCAAGTAGCTAATTAAGGAAAAACAAACTGAAGTATAGAGTAGGTAATTACGGATAGGTACACAAATGTTCAATTAAGGAAATAAGTAGTAACAATTAATAAATAACACAGTCAATCACAGAATAACGTAAGAAATAATTTAAGGCTATAAAAAATAGGGAAAATAACCAGAAATTAGTGAAACATAGTGAATCAGGGATTCAAAGAATCGAAATAGTACTGACTTTAAGGGAAATAACATAACCTCCCATGAATAAGCATACAAGTCGAGTATAAGCAGGAAGAATCAAATATGGAGCCCTAATAATACACATTAAAGTAAAAATCACAAAATACTCTAATTAATCGAAGAACTATTCATGAGAATCGAACACACATCAGAATCGAATGAACAAACAGCAAGGACGAACTCAGAATCAAAAAATAGTCCTAAAAATTTAGGGGCTTCAACTTAACTGGTTAGGGTTAAGGAGAAACTTAACAAAATCGATCAAACACACAAGAATTAGAGAATAAACACTTAAAATATCAGAAATCATTTTGAAGAAAAGGTATTCAGAAACCCTAGTTAGGAAAAATGAAGCAACACTTTGAAAAATGGAAGGTATCTCATAAAAAAAAGTAAAAATAGTTCGAAAGTTCTCAGATCGTTTACAGATCTAAAAGGTTCGGGAGATGAGATTAGGGTTTCGAGAAAATAACCTAGAGATGAAAATACCGGCTTAGAAACCATAGGTTTTAGCCAAAAATAGGACGATCTTATTCAAATCGAGTCATGGTGGCCTGAGACTGGTGAGGACAGGCCAAGGTGTGAGTGGATTGTTCCCTGGTCCATTGAGGACCTCAAAAGACAGCAGAAAACCCGGCGTAGGAGAGTCGTTAAGGCTAGAGAATGCTGATAATCCACCATAGTCGACGGAAAGCGAGCAAAGGTGAGGGGGAATTAGGGTTAGGGTAGAGAGGATTTGGATAAAAATATAAAAGACTATTTTTTTGTAAAAATGATACAGAAATTATATACATGGGCTATAATTGCAAAGTTATTGTATTTCTAGACAAAAGTACCAAATTGGCTATTTATGGAATAATTTAGACTTAATAAGACCATAAATAATAAATTAAATCAAGAAATGTCTTTCAAATCATTTGTGATGCAATTTTGTAATTATTTATTTGAAAAATAATGCTGGACAAATTAATAAAAATGTAGAAAATTTGTGCAAAAATACAAATTGATACTAATGTATGATTTTGAAGGTATATATGCAATTTGAAATTATTTTAGGAAAAATTGGGTATCAACAGCTGCCCATCTTTACCCGGAAAGGATGAGAGAGTTGTCGGGTAAAGATATGATAGCCAATTTTGACCGAGCGAAATGGTTTGAGGGATTTAGGCCGCACTCTGGCTCCTGGTTTCCCTATATATCCTTGGTTTTTTAGGAATCAGGTCGTTTGTAGTTCTGGATTCACGACGGAATATATCGATGAAGTCATCGCAAGAACGGACCCAAAGTTTCCGGATAGGTGCAAGAATAGTTTTATGGGAGAAGTCAGGTTTGAGATAGTAAAAGGGCTCGGAGCGGGATTGCTCCTATTGGGATAGAAGTTTCTTACCGGATCACCTACAAATAAAGATACTACAAGCATATCTTGTGCGGAAATTGAAACATGATGCAGGTTCCCTTTGGACTATGAAAGTCATTTTCGGACGGTTAGGGATGACGTCCTTAGACCACGATGTCCTGGGCCATGAATTGTTCGGTGAGAGATTCGCAGGACATGAAATGATATTCTCGGGCCATGAGGATGGTACCTATGAACTATGACACCTTTGAATAATGATATGCAAGTCGGGAGAGATCCCCATGCCATGACATGGTGTCTTCCGGCTATGAGGATGATGCCTTTAGGCTATGACGCCTTTGGATAGGTTGGCGATAATTCAGCCCATGAGATGCAATAATATGATGTCAACAAGACAAAGCTTAGTCTTGTGAAGTGGAGGCGGAGCTTATCCCGAAAGAAGAGAAAAGTAGATAATGTTGGAGTGACAACGCTTCATCTCGGTGAAAGAATGTAAATTGGAAGCATAGCTTAGCCTCGTGTAGGTATGGAGACAGAGCTTAGTCTCATGCAAATGAAGGCAGAGATTAGCCTTATGCAGATGGAGGCAGAGCTTATCCTCATGCAGGATGCAGAGGTAGAGCTTAACCTCATGCAAGATGCGGGACAAGGCTTAGTCTCTTGCAAATGAAGGCGGATATTAGCCTTATGCAAAGGAAGGCAGAGATTAACCTTATGAAAATAGAGGTAGAGATCAGCCTCATTCAAGGTGGAGACAGAGCTTAGTCTCATGCAAGATGCGAGACAGGCTTAGTCCCATGCAAATGAAGGCAGAGATTAGCCTTATGCAAGGGGAGGTAGAGCTTAACCTCATGCAGGATGAAGGCTGAGATTAGGCTTATGCAGATGAAGGCAGATATTAGCCTTATGGAAGTAGATGTAGAGCTTAACCTCATGCAGGATGAAGGCAGCGATTAGCCTTATGCAAGGGAAAGGTAGAGATTAGCCTCATGCAGAGGAAGGCAGCGTTTAGCCTTATGCAAGGGAAGGCAGAGATTAGCCTTATGCAGAGGAAGGTAGATATCAGCCTTATGCAAGGGAATGAAGAGATTAGCCTTATGCAGAAAATAGAATGAATAGCAAATAGTAGCAGAATTTCTTAGCTGGTCAGATTTCGATAACGCGATTGTTGTGGCTTTGTGGCGTGTTTGTCCTTTGTCCCGGCATCCAAACTAAAATTGTGAGTTCTGTAAAAGGGGAAGTTGGTTCGTATCCCCGCTGGCTTTTCTTGGCTTGCTTTGCCTGGCCTAAAGATCCCGGTTAAATCATCGGGGTAGCGTTTGGATAAACATAATTACCTTACAAGAAAACATGCATAGTTTTGTAAAAACATAGTGAAATATTATATTTTAATAATTTTAGATGAACCGAAGATCATGACAAGATCCGAGACATTGCCACCTCTTTTGCTATGGATTTTTTAGGGTCCTCTTCAAAATTATGCCCCAGTTAGATGGATTGACATCTCTGACTGTTGTACGTGTTGCGATCAGCTGAACTTGCTTCGGAATTTTGAGGGTCCTCCTTAAAATTCCTCCCCAGTTTCCAATTGTGGAGGGAAATAAGATTTTTATTTGTTTGTGACCGAACCCACAGGGCTACCTACGTATCCCCTCTTAAACGGGAATCAGGTCTAGCGCAGTTCAAGTTACAGCATTTGATAAAGCATAAAAAGTTACACATAGTATCATTTAACTGCATCTGAGTTGATTGGTTTTGGCTAGACTTCTCCATCCATTTCTGCAAGTATGAGAGCTCCTCCTGTCAGTACTCTATGGAACATGTAAGGACCCTTCACGTTGGTAGAAAATTTCCCTTAGGCTTTATCTTAATGTGGAAAGATCTTCTTCAACACCAGCTACCTTGGAGTGAATTGTCTAGGCTTGAATCTTTTGTTGAAGGCTCTGGACATTCTGTTCTGGTAGAGTTTCCCACGACATACTGCATTCATTATTTTTCCGTCTATGAGGGCTAATTGCTCATAACGGGTTCTTATCCATTCTGCGTCGCTGAGCTCAACTTCTTCTATGATTCTCAAGGAAGGAATTTCTACTTCAGCAGGAATGACGACTTTTGTACCATAAACTAGCAAGTAGGGAGTTTCCCCGGTTGATGTGCGGACTGTGGTGCGGTATCCCAATAAGGAAAATGATAGCTTCTCGTGCCATTGTTTGTGATTTTCTACCATCTTTCTTAGTATTTTCTTGATATTCTTGTTGGCGGCTTCTACAGCTCCATTCATCTGAGGCCTATAAGCTGTGGAATTCTTGTGTCTGATTTTGAAGGTCTCGCACATGGCCTTCATCAGGTCACTATTGAGATTGGAAGCATTGTCGGTGATGATTGATTCTGGAACTCTGAACCGACAAATAACCCAGTTGCGAACAAGGTCTGCCATGACTTTCTTAGTCACTGCTTTGTAAGATGGTGCTTCGACCCATTTGGTGAAGTAATCAATAACTACCAAGATGAACTTGTGCCCATTTGAGGCGGTAGGCTCGATCGGTCCAATTACATCCATTACCCATGCGGCAAATGGCCAAGGTGAGCTTGTTGCATTGAGCTTGTTTGGCGGCAATTTTATCATGTTTGCATGTACCTGACATTGGTAGCACTTCCGAACGTACTGGATGCAGTCAGTTTCCATGGTCATCCAGAAATAACTGGCCCTATGTATCTTTTTGGCCAAAACAAAACCATTCATATGCGGGCCGCAAGTACCAGCATGTATTTCTTCAAGTAGTTTAGAAGCTTCTTGTGCGTCGATACACCTTAGAAATCCTAAATCAAGAGTTCTCCTATGCACGGTTCCTTCGCTGTGAAAGAAATTGTTGGATAACCTCTGAAACGTACGTTTCTAGGTATGATTTGCATGCTCCGGGTATTCTCCCTTTGCCAAGTATTCCCTGATGTCGTGAAACCATGGTCTTCCGTCTGCTTCTTATTCTACATGGGAACAATATGCCTGCTGGCTATGGATCTTTACTTGAATATGATCAATGAAGTTCTTATCCGGATGCTGTATCATGGATGATAGAGTGGCTAGGGCATCGACAAACTCGTTCTGAATTCTGGGGACGTAACGAAATTCTATCTTGGTGAACCTCTTTCTCAATTGCTGCACATGGTGCAGATACGGCAGTATCTTTGATTCTTGGTGGCCCATTCTCCTTGTACCTAGTGTATAAGCAAATCTGAGTCACCAATTACCAGCAGCTCCTGAATATTTATGTCAATGGCCAAATTGAGCCCTAGGATGCAGGCTTCGTACTCTGACATGTTGTTAGTGCATGGAAATCTGAGTTTAGCAGATACCAGGTAATGTTGGACGGTTTTCGATACTAAGACGGCTCTAATGCCGACTCTTTTGAAATTTGTTTCTCCGTCAAAAAACATCCTTCATCCATCATAGGATTCAGCGATGTCTTCTCCTATGAACAATACTTCTTCATCGGGAAAATACATTTTCTGAAGTTTGTATTCTCCTCCTACAGGATTTTCAGCAAGATGATATGCCAGTTCCTGTCCCTTGACCGCTTTTTGAGTCACATCGACGATGTCGAACTCACTTAGCAGGATTTTCCACTTGGCGAGTTTGCCGGTGGGCATGGGTTTTTGAAATATATACTTCAATACACAAAAGTAGTGTCTCAGCTTCTGAGCGACCCAGGTTAGAGCGCAACAGGTACGTTCCACTAGAGAATACCATGCCTCATATGGAGTGAACTTCTTACTCAGATAATAGATAGCATGTTTTTTCTCCCTGTCTCGCCATGTTTCGCTAGAACACAGCCGAAAGCTCCATCTAGTACTACGAGGTAGAGTAATAAGGGTATACTTGGCTCTAGTGGAACCAAAACTGGTGGCGTCAATAGGTACTCCTAGATTCTGTCGAAGGCCTTTTGACAATCCTCGGTCCATTTGGTTGCAACGTCTTTCTTTAACATCTTGAAGATTGGTTCACATATGACTGTGGACTGGGCTATGAACCGGCTGATATAATTTAGCCGTCCCAGAAAACTCATTACATCCTCCTTGTTTTTTGTTGGTGGTAGCTCCTGGATGGATTTGACTTTTAATGGATCTAGTTCTATTCCTCGGCGGCTGACGATGAACCCAAGCAATTTCCCAGCAAGAACCCCGAATGCACATTTTGTAGGATTTAGTTTCAGGTTGTATTTATGCAATCTGTCGAAGAACTTCCTTAGATATGCTATAGGGTCAGTGGCTCTCTTGGACTTGATGATGATATCGTCCACATATACCTTGATCTCCTTATGTATCATGTCATGGAAGATAGTAGTCATAGCCCTCATGTAGGTGGCCCCAGTATTCTTTAGGCCGAATGGCATCATCTTGTAACAGTATACTTCCCACGGTGTAATGAAAGCCTTTTTCTCAGCGTCTTCTTTTTCCATCCACATTTGATGGTAACTAGCGAAACTATCCACAAATGACTGGAGTTCATGTTTGGCACAATTATCAATCAAGATGTGTATGTTTGGAAGAGGGAAGTCATCCTTTCGACTGGCTCGGTTGAGATCCCGGTAATCGACGCAAACTCTAACCTTTCCATACTTCTTTGGAAATAGCACAATGTTGGCTAAGCATGTTGGGTATTCAACCACCCTGAGGACCTTGGCGTTGATTTGTTTGGTGACTTCCTCCTTGATTTTCAAACTCATGTCAAGCTTGAACTTCCGGAGCTTCTACTTCACTGGTGGGCACATTGGATTGGTGGGCAACTTGTGAGCCACGATTGATGTACTTAGTCCGGTCATATCAGCATACGACCATGCAAATACTTCTTCATACTCCTTCAGGAATTGTGTATACTCTTCTTTCTCTGGCGGTGACAGGTGGATGCTGATGCGGGTTTCTTTGACAGTCTCTGAATCTCCCAAGTTGATTACCTCGGTTTCTTCTAGATTGGACTTAGGCTTGTTCTCAAATTCCTCTACTTCTCTAACGATTTCCTCGGGTATGATATATTCTTCTTCTGAATCACTATCCTTTTGTTGTGTTGTCTCATTTCATGTCACAGTCATTGGTTCATCAAGACATGGGATAGTAATGCTGTATACATAAAAATTTGAGAGAAAAATGATAACAATAAATACTGATTCATTGAAACATAAAAGTGATCTTCAATAATTTAAACAAATGTTTCGGAACATTGGTAACTTTATTTAAAACAGAATGCAAGAAAGAGAAATCATTTTCTTGGAAAGCAAAACAAAAAATGATGTTCACTCTTGCTACCCCGGAACTCGTCGGGCCCTGGATGGTCTGACAGTCCAGTTTCTGAGGAACAATCCCTTGCTTACAGCTTGGTTGGTAGGGCCTTCCTCCTCCTCTTCCTTAACAATGACACAAAAATCCATATTTTCGTCTTCCATGAATAAGTTCCTGAAGGCTGCTAATGCTTCTTCCTCCTCTGGTCCCCCTATGACGTTGGCTTCCTAGAAAGTCTGTTCTAGATGTGGTATGGGATGCTCTAATGGATAGTAGGGAACACACAATGGTGGCGTCCAGTCATCGTACTCTTTCCAAGTGTATTGGTATCCCAGGACAAAGGTAGTGTCATGGCGCTTTAGCCGTATTGGCTTGGAAATGCCTTGAAGATTCTTACCGAGACCCTTGCCAGGTTCATATCCGCTCCAATTCATTATGCTTTCAATCTTACTACTCCACCACTTATCCTTGTCTATTGTGTTGACCTGTTCGATGTGGTGGTAAGTTTCTCCACCAAGCCTTCTTCTACCTTCAATTATTGCGATACTCTAGCGACTGTAGATGGGGTTTCTCCTATCCCCATGGATAATGACTTCCTGATGATTCCACTAGAATTTTACCGCCTGATGCAAAGATGAAGCCACAGACCCAGCGGCATGTATCCATGGTCGTCCTAGTAACAGATTATAGGACGCGGATATATCTAACACCTGAAATTCAACCTCAAACCATGTAGGCCCCATCTGCAAACAGAGACTAATTTCTCCAATGATGGACCTTTGAGACCAATCGAAAGCTTTTACATTCATGGGTCCTTCTTGTATTTCGTACAGTCCCTTGACCAGCCTCTTCAGTGTTGTCAATGGGCAAATGTTAAGGCTGGACCATCCTTCAATCAGAACCCTGGTAATGAAATAATCTTCACATTGCACGGTAATGTGCAGTGCCCTGTTGTGACTCAAGCCTTCCGGTGGTAATTCATCTTCATGGAAAGTAATATTCTGATTTTCTAATACCTGCCCCACCATGTTAGCCATCACTCCGCTTGTGATGTTATTAGGTATGTAATCTTTATTCAGCACTTTCATCAGAGCACTCCTTTGTGCTTCTGAATTTTGTAGCAATGATAATATGGATATCTGCGCCAGAGTCTTATTCAGATGATCTATGACCGAGTATTTCTTGGATTGTACCTTCCTCCAGAGGTCATCTAGTCCTGTCTCAATGACAAAAGGTCTGTTAGAAGTCTTTTTTCTTGATTCTCCCAAGTGTTCGGGCGTGTATACCCTTCCAGTCCTTATCATCCCCTGTGCAACACCAACTTCTTCTACCTTGACCTTTCCCTTCCTTCTAGCTTCAACTACGTAATCCCAGGGCACGGCATTAGTGTTGAAAGGCGGCGTAGTTGATATTGTAACTGTAATTGGTGTGGATACCTTTACTTCAAATGGAACAGGAGTCACTGCAGGTGGTGCTATTTCAACCTCGAATGGTGCGGGCGTATCTGTAGGCTGTGATACCTCAAACTTGAACAGGACTGATGTAGTCACCTCAGCCTCTCCTGACGGCTGTGTTTGCACTATGATGGGATTGAGTGTAACTGTTGGCTTCTTGGGGTCATCACCTTCATTGATTAACCTGATTGACCCTTATGGGTCCTATTCTTCATCTATTTCTATCACATTGACACCTCCACCCCTATGATCTGGGAGGGAGTTATTGCAGACATTAGGAGCAGCTTCTTTTGCCTGGATGATTTTATTGTCGATCAGAGCCTGGATCTTATCCTTCAACGAGCGACATTCATCGATGGTATGTCCTTTTATGCCGGAATGGTATGCACAGGTTTTGTTTGGATTGACCCATTGGGGTGGATTCTCTATGGCTATATTAGGGATAGGGGTAACGTAACCAGCAGCTTTCACCCTTTCATACAGTTTTTCAATGGGCTCGGCAATGGCGGTATATTATTTGGGTGGCCTACGGTCAAAGTTGGGTCGAGGTCTTGGGAAATTTTGGCGAGCTAGAGGTGACTGAAAGTGAGACGGTTGGGAGTTTTATGTGTGATAGGCAGTGGCTGGTTGGGAATATCTTGGAGATGTGGGTTAATATGTAGGTGGAGGTGACAGTTGATATGTAGGTGGAGATGAAAGTTGATATGTAGGTGGAGATGAAAGTTCATATGTAGGTGGAGGTGTTTGGTATGCAAGTAGAGAGGTTCGATATGTCAGTGGGGATTTGGGTCCTTGTGCAACCATTACTGCTCATACGTCTTTCTTCTTGGATATACCACCGGACTGTAGTGTTTTGTTGGTAGCTTGTAGTGCTTCAAAATTTGTGACCGTCACACTCTTGATGCCCTCTTCAATCCTTTCACCCAGCTAGATGCTGTCAGAGAACTTGTTGTTTTCAATTACAATTAGTCTTTCATAATATTGCGGGTCATGTGCCGTGACGAAGAATTTGTTCATTTGTTCTTCATCTAATGTCGGCCTAACCTTGGCCGATTTTGACCTCCAACGAGTGGCATACTCGCGAAAGGTTTCAGTGGGTTTCTTCTTGAGATTCTGGATGAAAAATATGTCTGGTGCATTTTCTGTGTTGAACCTGAATCGGTCCATGAAATCCGAGGCCATACTCACCCAATTAGGCCACTTCTTGGGGTCCTGGCTAATGACGCATCCCCTGTGAGGCTCCTCCTGAATAAATTGATTCAAATCTTTTCGTCTATTCCAACTCCGACCAGTTTGTCACAATAGGTCCTCAAATGGACCTTGGGATCACCGGTACCGTCGAAAATTTCAAACTTGGGAGGTTTGTAACCCTCCGGTAGTTCTACATCAGGCTGTACACAGAGATCTTCATAGTCCAATCCTTCGATCCCCTTACCTCCTTCTATTCCTTGAACTCAGCTAGTCAATTTTTGAGTTCTTCGGCCAAGTTCATGATAAGAAGGTTCTTCTCACTGGATTCTGGTGTGTAAGAATGGGTTGGGTGGAGTGAGGTAGAGTCTCTGCATATATGGGGTTGTTCTGGTGGCCTGGTGCTGGAGAATAGAGGTGATCGTTGGTGGAATTTTGTCGTTGAGGTGTTGGGTGGGGTGTTTCGGGGAGTGTGACAGGTGTTTTGTTGATATTCTGGTGGGATGGTTTGATTTTGAGGTGGAGTTATATAGTGGTGAGTTGCAGGAGGATTTTGTTTGTTGACTGTATTCTGAGGTGATGCGGGGTTTCGAGTGTTCGGGTGGAAGACATCCGGAACATTAAGTAAGAAAGACAAGTTCGCTAGGTTTCGAACATGTTCAAGTTCCCCTTGAAGTTTCAGTAGCATTTGTTCAAGTTGTGATACAACATCATTCTGCACCTGAGTACCCTGACTGTCTGAAGGCTCAGGGTGTTCAACTGGTGTTGTGTTGTCCCTTCTGATATTACTCAAGTATTCCATCTTGCCTTTGCCTTCGCCTTTAGGTGGACTAGGAAGAAGAGAAGGTAGAGGGCCCCTGGATCTTGTATGATAGGCTGATGATGCCAGAATGCACAAACCAACCTTTGGGGAAGGGGAATAATCAAATAAATAAAATAAAAACAAAAGGTAACAAGTCAGTGACGATCATGAAAAAAATATTTGAAGTATTTAAACACATATTGCTGAATTGTAAACACGCGTCTTAATTTGGGAGCCTTGTTGTGCTCGAGGTAGGCTTAGCGACAAGTTGCTTTAGAGAACCTAGATGCCAAAATGCCTGATTTCATTAATGTAAATAGGCGAATCCCAAAACAATACTAAAATAAAAAATACGAAATAAGTCACTAATCCCAAACCTAGATTCGAATTCTTGATTCCATCGAACAAATTCCCCAGCTCGCACAGTCCTAGCAGCAAGTATGCTCTAGCCAGGTGTCCTCCTTCATTCCCCTCAGTGTTCTGGCAATCCTCCATTCTTTTTATGACTTTTCCCTCTAATTCCACTATACCTCGCACCAGATATTCCAACTTCTTATTGGAGAGGACATCCATCTCTTTCCGTTCCTCGATCATCCTCTTGTTGGTCTCATGTATTTCCCGGTGCTCGTTCTCAGAATTGAGGATCTTTTTGCGCAGCCAGTTGTACTTTACCTGAGCCTCGGCATCCTCGTCTATGACTTTATTGCCTCGGTTAATTCCCGACCTCACTATCCCGTCCAAGTCGTCTTCCAGTCATGCCTGGTAAGAAGGTGCACATCTTGCATGATACATGTCTGGTTCAATAGTGTTCTTCTCCATGATGATTTTGCAGTGCCACATGTGTTGAGCATGGCACTTGTAGGGGACGTCGTCGTCCTGGAAATCCGCTCTGAAGTGACCCATCTTGGAAACCCTTGGTACAACTTGTTTTCTACCTGCCTGCCTTATGACTCGGAGAGGAACATAGGGACATATGCCTCTTAACCCGATCAGTACTAAGTATGGTGCATCCCTGGATCTGATGATAAATTCGTCTGTCGGGAACAACTCGAACATCCTTGGCGGTTTTCGGTTGAGCAAATATGTCCGGAATGTAAGTCATCCGCTTGGGGTGATGGAAAGCAATGTGATCCAAGCCCTTCGTGGAAGTTCTTGGCAATATTGGCCCTTTTGAAGGTGTTCCATTAGCCATAACTACAGCAACAAGTTGCAACCTCAAAATGTTTAACTCCTCTTTGACAATGCTCCAAGCTCGGTAAATATCAGCTAAGATCATAGGGATAATACTGAAGGTTTTCCCATCGATCCCTTCCATCAAGAAACTGGTACCATGGCTAGCCTGCTATGAATCCTTTCCTTCTTTGTCGGGAACACTATCAAGCCCAAAAAGCACACCATAAACACGAATACCCTGCGGTGGACGTGACCCAAATACGTGATAGAAAACTCGTCATGATAGGTACGGTATGATTTGTTGTGTATGTATCTTTCATACAAGTACGCGAAAGGTCTGTAAGATTGTTGAAAACACTCTAATTCAACATTCTTCTTCAACCCAATCATTTTCGGAAAACCTTTGCCCGTGCGATTCTCAGGTACCAGCAACCCAGGGCTTTCCCAAGCTATCCCAGCAATTCCAACTATTATTGGCATCATTTCAATATTCACAAAACGGAATACAGCTCGTTCACTATCCCAAAACAAAATGGCAGCCTCAATCAGCATGATGTTCGGGTGGATGTCCAGAAGAGAAGGTATATTGCCCAGATGCTTCCTCACGTGTTTCTTATCACTTGAAGGAAGGTCTCCCCACCAGTCTAGGAGCATTGGTGGGATGTTGCTGACCATATCGAATTTGGGGACCTCGCGCCTCATTTCTGCAAGACAAAAATTGTTAGGCCCTTCCCCCCCCCCCAGACTCGGCAATTTATACATTTATGATTAGCATACATGCATTTAGTTCTCCAAATTAATGCATAGAACATGATCGTGTCCGTTGGGTTTATAAAAACCCCGGTGGACTTTTGGATAAGGCTGTCTTAAAGGGTTTTTGTGCGAATGACACAGTAACCCACCTAGGTTTGACCATGATGCATGCAAAATATAACAAGAGTAAGGTTTCTATGGGGTTTTATACTGGTACCCCCGAGCAGACCACTCGAGGGGAAAAGGTACGGAACCATCGACTGCACTGCTGATCGACTGGTTTTACCGCTAATAAGCCTTTCCGAATTTAGGAGTGATAGAAAATGTAAGAGCGCAACCACTCATCAAGCGTTGTTATAGGATTTGTATAGGCACGAGTGGAATATGATGTTGAGCAACATTATGCAGCAATAATCAATAAACATGTTGTCACGCATTTGCACATTATGAAAGCGATAAAGACAATAGTTATAATTGAAAAGCAGTTACAAAGGAAAACAAAAAGAAACATGTTAGTTTCAGTTTT
Source organism: Nicotiana paniculata (assembly GCA_005239505.1). Classification (NCBI taxonomy): domain Eukaryota; kingdom Viridiplantae; phylum Streptophyta; class Magnoliopsida; order Solanales; family Solanaceae; genus Nicotiana; species Nicotiana paniculata. The sequence continues at coordinate 4,382 of MDKI01034261.1, read as the reverse complement.
TTTGAAAAATAAATACTTGGTAGAGTAAACAATTAATTGCACATAAAGGGGAAAGGTAAAGGGTGTAGGTATTTAACAAAACAAGGCATACTTAGACGAATTCAAAAAATAGTTTGTAATGGTAAAAGCCTAGAGTCCCCAGCAGAGTCGCCATGCTGCCGCGCCCCCCTTTTTTCCTCTCCTTCCGGGTTGGTCAGGGTTTTTGACATTATTAAGAAAACTCATTTCCTTTTGACAAAGGGGGTATAAGGAGTTCGAAGAGTCGCCACCTAACAAGTTAAGACGCGTTAGGGCACCTACCACGGGTCATTTATAACACTAATTGTACAACCAGAGATTGGGTAAGGGCTTGAAATTACTTCAAGGGGAAGGTGTTAGGCACCCCTCAAAGTCCACAACTGTGGGTCCCGGCCAAACCTATTTTTTGTGAATTATTCAAGTAGCAAGTAGATAGTCTAATCACACATATGTAAACAAATAAAGGTCTTAACAGATTAGTAGTCCAAGCACACATATGTAAAGGATAAGGGAGGTCCTAAGTTGTTTATCCTATAGGATCATATATGTGCAATGCCCGGTAATCACTGCTCAATGAGGGGCTACACGTTGCATTAGCGCACAGGTCATCATATCCTTTTCTACCCAGTATCCCCCCTTAGCGGTTTATTAAGCTAGTTTTATTTAACGAGATCTAAGCATGATGTTACCCGTCCCTTCCTTATAGTCCTGGAAGAGTTTAGGACGTCTAAGTCTGGGCATTCCTAGACAACCCCGTAAGGTGCTAAAAGGGAAAAAACTCTAGGCGACAGGCAAGAACAAGTAGGACTAGCAGATAAGTGACAGAAGCAGTTAAAAAGCTCAGATTCATATCCACACATAATGCAAATAAACAACACGGCTCAAACACAGAAAAAGGCAGTTTTATTAGAAAAAGGATCCTAAGACAGGATATCTAAGTGACGTCAATGCACAGGAATATGCAATACTGTTTCATACAAACTTAACGACAGGGCCCTAATTAGTTTACCTACTGATTTTAAACCTGTTAGCCTTTAAGCAGTAAACATGATCAAAGCAGTTTTCGTTTTCTATAACCATTAATTACCTAAGGCTTTCCTAGGCGTAAGATTATATGCAATCGAAATTACAGGAGGTGTTTAACAGTTTTGAAAGTATTTAACCTACAACATGCCGTTCTAGGTTATACGGATGTGAGAGTGAAAGGATTTGATATCACTATTTAGAAACATGACAATTATGTGACACTTTTTTATACCTTTTCATGGATAAGTTAGTTAAACTAGGCGTATTCAAACAAATGCGAACAGAATCCCAGAGCATGGAATCTAAATGCACACAAGAATGATATAATTCTTAAGACATAATTTCTAAATGCATACAAGAGTGACACTTTTATGTCCAGTTTATTTATTGACCTAGGAACATGATCTCTAAATGGTGAGTTGATGCAACGTTAAGAGAACATGGATTAATGACATGTGATATGCTGCTAGTTGTAAATATGAAGTCCTATGAACAAGGTATCTAATGCAATGTTTAACATGATTTGGATGAACACATTATCCTTAGGACATGGATTCTTATGCAAATACACATAAAGTAAAGTCTAAAGCGTGCTTTCTACCCAATAATATTAACAGCATTATACAGCTACCCTCCCCATTTTCACTAGCCACCCCAGTATCTAATTACAAATAATTATTACAGACTAATGGTTGAATGAACTACATAAGTAAAAAGGAAAGAAGTTAAACTATAGGGAGCCTGAAGCAGGCCCAGACACATCTGATGACCCCAAGCCTTCAGTAGTCTCAAAATGCTAAATATCTCATAACCAATTTCATGTCCAGGTGCGTCAGAGTTCCCTAAGGACCTCAAGGATCCCGGGAAGTACTCACACCCAGAATTCATAACAGGGATTGAATAAGTCCAGTATGGAATAGCCAGCCCCAGTGTGCCAGAGTTCCAACGTATCTCAAGAGGATCCCAAGGCAGTACACACACTAGAGGGGCAGAACCTAGTGACTTAGGAGTAAAATGAGAGTGCTTGACATAGTTTAAAAAGGTTTTGCTATGAAAAACAGTGGGACTCATTTAAGTGAAGAAGTTTTATAAAAAATAGGAGTTGATTAGTAGTAAAATAGTTTGAACAAGAACAGTGTAAACATTTTAAGGATCAAACAAAACAGCAGATTAACTCAGAGCAAACATATTCCACATCACATAACAACATGATTCACACAGGCATATTGGGGGTTGGGGACATATACAACACACATAGTGAAACACATAACAAACAAAAGCACATAAGCTTTTTTAAGAGTTTATGGGATTAAGAAATAGCTAATAATATAGACATAGGGCATGGATTTCAGAACAGACAGTTGAGAACCTAGTTGTACTAAACAGAGTTAAACATAGAATCAACATTACTTAGGGGGTAGTAAATAACTTAGCAAAGTATGTTAAAACTAGAATTTGAGCAAGCAGATAAGCAAACAAACAAACATGTTGGCATACGAGGAACAAAATCAAGTTGAAACATGTTAGAGGAAGGTCAGTATGCTAATCATAAATTGAACAGGACATGACTCATACATGCTAAGTGAAACAAAGATTTAAGCATGCTAGCTGCATATTGCATAGCCAAATAGTAAACAATAACAGAACTGTGAATCAGTGAACTAAAGAAGTAACAGAATACATAGGGTTTGAACTTTGAATTAAATCAGAACATACCAGTTAAGGAGAGTAGACACAAAGTATAGAGTAGTGTAGTACAATAACTAGCCTTGGCTTACAGCCGACTAGTTCAATAGAAGTAGTAAGTAACAAGAAAGAGCAGAAAGCTTTAAGTGTAAGAGAGGGAGTTTATGAACTAGTGTTCGTGTGTGTAGTGAGAATAGAAGGAATTATATGTAATAGTCGAGAGCTGGGTAAAATAAGGTAAACAATCAGTTGTTCAGTATTTGAGAGCCACATAATCAATTAGGAGTAAAACTAGTAAAGTTCTCCCTTAATTAAGGGAGTAATTTGCCAATGGTAAAGAGCAGGTAGCTAATTAAGGAAAAACAAACTGAAGCGACACTTTGAAAAATTGAAGGTTTCTCATAAAAACAATTAAAAATAGTTCGAAACTTCTCAGATCTATTACAGATCTAAAGGGTTTGGGAGATTAGATTAGGGTTTCGAGAAAATAACCCAGAGATGAAAATACCGGCTTAGAAACCATAGGTTTTAGCCAAAAATAGTACGATCTTACTCAAATCGAGCGATGGTGGCCTGAGACTGGTGAGGACAGGACAAAGTGTGAGTATATTGTTCCCTGGTCCCTTGAGGACCTCAAAGACAGCAAAAAACCTGGCATAGGAGAGTCGTTAAGGCTGGAGAATGTGGTAATCTACCCATAGTCGACGGCAAGCGAGCAACGCCGGGGAGGGAGGGAATTAGGGTTAGGGCAGAATGGATTTGGGGAGGAGAGTGAAGGGTGACGGTGGAGTGTGAGAGGAGAAATGAGGGGTTTGGGGGGGTGTTGTTTAGGTGAAATTAGGAAAGGGTTAATCTGTGCCGTTGATCAAAATTGATCAACGGTCAGGATTTAGCAAGAGTTCGGTCGGGTAGGGGTAGGATTCTGGGCCTGGTGTATTGGGCTAGTTAATAAGGCATTTGGGCTGGCTTAATTTAGGCTATAATTGAAATAGAATAGGGCCATTTGTTAAATACCCAAGCAAGTTAATTAAACTAATTTGTAAAATAATCATTAATTATAAAAACTGAATTTCATGCATAGATATGTTTTAAAAAATGTTTATTTAACATTTAAGAATATAAAAGACTAATTTCTGGTAAAAATGATACGGAAATTATATACCTGGGCTATAATAGCAAAGTTATTGCAATTGTAGCCAAAAGTACCAAATTGGCTATTTATGGAATAATTTAGACTTAAGAAGACCATAAATAATAAATTAAATCAAGAAATGTCTTTGAAATCATTTGTGATGCAATTTTTATAATTATTTATTAGAAAAGGAATGTTGGACAAATTAATAAAAATGTAGAAAAATTGTGAAAAATACCAATTGATACTAATGTATGATTTTGAAGGTATATATGCAATGATATTATTTTAGGAAAAATTGGGTATCAACATCTTTAAATAACAATTTTTTAAAGCATATCTATGCATGAAATTCAATTTTTATAATTAATGATTATTTTACAAATTAGTTTAATTAACTTGCTTCGGAATTTAAAAAATGGCCCTATTCTATTTCAATTATTGCCTAAATTAAGCTAGCCCAAATGCCTTATTAACTAGCCCAATACACCCAGGCCCAAAATCCTACCCCTACCCGACC